>OLKM01002133.1:32478-83594 GCA_900291075.1 Melanogrammus aeglefinus
GATTCATGAGCATTATCTTCATGTGACGCTCGTCGATATTGAATAAGTCGATGTGTTTGAGAGAGGGTTTCCTGTTAGGAGAAAGTGAGCAAGAGGAGGACATCGAGCATTGTGACACCATCAGCCACAGCAGAATTGCTTCAGTAGTAGAAGTGAAATGCTCATATTAAAATGGTATAGTTTGCTCATGTTATTTTGGGGGTGGTGGTAGGGAAATAAATTAAGCATATGCAAAAATCGAAATGGGGAAGCTAGAAAGATGGTAGCTCTAATTAAATAACTAATACAATTTTTCTACACAGAATTCAAACCATAACCCTCTATTGCGCAGTTATGTAGGAAGATCAAAATATTGACTGACAAATCCAGATCATTGTGTTCCAGTAATGCATACTTATTCTTTTAACTTAAAAACTCCTATTGTCAATGTTTGGTGCAACCAGCTTCTCAGCAGTCTACAACAAAATGGATGTAAAAAACGACCCTATCAAGATGCGACAATAGATGGCCCTATGCTACATGGTTCTTAGAGTGTGAATAGCAATGGGTTATTCATATGTGCTAGTCTAGCCTCTTGACACATATATTGGTTGATTTTACAGCTTTTATGGACTTATTCGGGCAAAGTGACGAAGAAAGTCAAGCGAATACTAAAAGACAGACAGAAAGTAAGTGTTTTTCCTGTCTGCAAATGTTGAGTTGGTTTGTCTCTTTTATTACAATGCACAATTATTACCGTGTTAAGCGTAGCAACGTGCTATAGATAGCTACAACCAACCTTCTCTCCCTCCTTTGCCAGAATGCATTGTTGTACCGGTTCGAGAGGAACACCCAGCGCAGATGTCGTTCAGGAACAGATCATCACAACAGTTGACCCAGCTGCTGGGCGTGTACAGACCTAGTCTTCCTCTCTCAGCTTTCATCCTACAAGCAACAGCTCACCACGCTCTGAGTATGTCTCTTTGGCCAAACCCACGGTAATAATAAATGCACCCACACGTGTAGGCCCTTTCAAAAATATGAACACACAGCCACATCGCTGCTTACTACTGACCATGTTTTTGACATGTCTCATATTAAACCATAAATAAAGTCAAGTGCGTTTATTTTACTGGTGTCACCTAACAATTTTGTTGTTGCGGTGGCGGATTAAAAAAAACTTTTTTTTCCACTTGAAAGAATCTAACTTTCGAAAGGTATCTATACTTAGCATTTCTCGTCGTGTCTGGGGGTGTGTATTGGCGCTGATATTATACTGTATGTTTCTTTTGTTAACTTATTACCTCTACTCAGCAGGTACAAACCAGAGGATTCACCCTAACCATACGACCTCGCATACAGCCAGAGGAATACAAGGTCCTCCGCAGACCAACACCCTGCATCACTACGCAACCCGACATCAAGGAGAATGGTATGTTATCTTTACAATTCATCCCTTAGGTTCAAGTTATTATTATATTAGGTCGATATGTTTTATCCCAATTGTCAACATTCATATGGAAAATAATTAATCTTTCTAGATTAATCTCTCTCTCTATACTTTATATATATATATTATATATATATATATATATATATATATAATGTATTATATATATGTATGTATGTATATAAGTATGTTATTTATATATATGTATATATGTATATGTATGTATATTATAATTATAGTAATATGGTATGTATGTATGTATGTGTATGTATGTATGTATGTATGTATGTATGTATGTATGTATGTATGTATGTATGTATGTATGTATGTATGTATGTATGTATGTATGTATGTATGTATGTATGTATGTATGTATGTATGTATGTATGTATGTATGTATGTATGTATGTATGTATGTATGTATGTATGTATGTATGTATGTATATATATGTATGTAAATGTGATTGCTAGAATATGTATCTTCTTTCTTCTATTTATCTAAAACCACATCTTGTTATGACAGATTTGTGATTTAGAAGGAATGGTTTCAATGTACGAGCTTTGACCGGATAGGGTGTCCTGAAATACACGCAAGCATATCAGATTTCCATTCGGGAATATTGATGGTGGGTGTTCTCTGCAGAGCCGAGTTCTTGACAAGGATGGTGGTCATGAAGTATACTCGAACGATTTCCAAGGTCTACAACGCACTTCAGGATAAACTGCAGGTTAGACCTATAACCGCTGCGTTTTACGTCACATTCATAGAAAGAGCATTCAGAAGCAAGCTATGAGGTAGGAAGATATGGTAACTGGCAATGTGCTTCCTGTCGTCCCTCAGGCGGTCTGTGGAGAGGTGGAACAGAGCGAGCGCATTAAAGAGAAGATTCAAGAAGATGTGAACGAAATCAAACAACAAATTGATCTCAGGAAACGAAAGACGGCGGAGGAGGAGAAAAGTACGTGAGCGATTGACATTTAATGAAATCCGTGACGGATGAGTTATTCAGGTTGTTGACTTTCGCTACGCCATCCATGCATCTAAAACAGGAAAAAAAGTCGCACTTCTTTTAAAGAAATTACCTTTATACCATCTCACTTTTCTGTAGAAGATTCCGATGAATGCTCATTCTCGCAAATGATGCAGTATATCCTCGTGATGTATGAGACTTCAACAAGAATCAGGAGATCACGAATGTGCTCCTGTGTCTACTCTTGTGTTCCTCAGAGCTCTGGGAGGCTCAGCACGCAGATCTTCATCAGTCCAGCCCGGAGGAGAACACGGAACAGTCCAGGGCTTCCCCCACATCCAGGACAGCCTTCCAAATCCCCGCGGCCCCCGAGCGGCCCGGCATCTCACCCAACCCCCCTTCTTATGAGGACCTCATGTCCCACGACAGAGCTCTGCTCTCCACCTCCTCCACCCCCACCAGCGCAGCCCTGCTGCCCCGGCCCCAGGCGGTGGGTTCCCCGGGCCACCCCAGCCCCGCCTCGCTGGCACTGGGCATGGGTCTCGGGCTAGGCCTCGGGGCCGGCTCGGGTCCCACTCTCCCCTCCGTCACACCGTACCTGGGTAACGGCGACGGCTCAAGCTCCGACTCCCTGGACAGACAAGCGGCAGGGCAGGAGGACGGGGAAGACGAAGAAGATGAGGACGAGGACAGTAGCGAGTACGAGAACTTGGTAAGCAGCGCCCAGCTTTTGCCGACACTCTCCGCCAGCGTGTTGGCACAGGGGCGCCCAGCAGCGCTCGGTCCTGACGGAGACGTGCGGGGCTCACAGACCTCGTAGACCGCACGCCGCTGTGTGCCAAAGGGACACCAAACAGCTTGGAATGATGAATCGATAACCTAATCAAAGACGATGCATTTCCTGTACGAGGGAGGAAGTGGCAGGCCTGGAGAGAAAAGGTGAGCACAGGGGGATGTTTCCACCATATGCGTTTCTTATTCGTCTGTAGTTTGACCTCCATTTTTAGGGGTAAACTAACCCCGGCTTTGCAGGCTAATGGGAGTAACTGGAGAAATGTGTGCTTTTAACATCGGGTCACTCCGTAGTGGATGTGTGTTGTTTCAGTGTCAGTGGTGGCCGACTGATCTGGGGAGCCCTCTTGGTACGACAGACTTTAGTTCACTCTCACTGGATCATGCTACTTCACTTCCACTGGATCATGCTATTTGCGCATCTCTGAGCACCCAACGATACCATTACCTCTTGCACTATTTTTGCCTTCAATTTATTTAAGAAAAGAAAAGGGAAAAATATTCAGCGGCCTTCAAACTTTTCTTTTTCTTATGAGGTAGGCACGTTTTTATTTTATTTTAAAGAGAGATGTATGTTGACAATTTCTTCTTTAAATTGCACAGTTAGGCCATTTTGATTTTGGGTGTCATTAGTTGTTTTTTTTTCATACAAGCACAGTATGTCTATAATAAATAGTCGAGATGCCTATTAAGATGAAGTAAAAATAGATTTAAATCACATTCATCCTTCCACTTCTATACTAGGTGCTGGTGTATTTTTGTCAGAGTAACAAGTTTGTGAAACTCGCATAATCAACAACGATATCAGTGTCTCCTTTATGGCCGGCTCAGACTACACGATTCTCAGACATTCCTCCACGATTTAACATGTCACACTATACGATCCCAGAGCCAGGAAATCGGGCGTTGTCACGTCGGAAGACTGGCCACACTACACGATTCTAGGGTGCGATGCTCTTTACTTTGTATCATTCACGTTTACAAGATATTTAGAAAATCTAAGGTTTAGAACTGACATAAATGTTTTTTACATTTTTGTCATAAAGGTTCCAGTAGTTTTTATATCTGCTCAATGCAGCAACTCCTGACAGTAGTTGCGTTGCGAGTGACATGAGCGATGTAAATATACTGCCGCATTTCAACCAAAGTTGTCTCCATTATGTTGTTTCATTTTCTCTCGTTTTCTTCATTAGCATTCTTCTTCTTGCTATTGGATCGCATTCAATTTTTGTAGTATAGTTACTGTGTACTCAGCGTAGTGCAGTGAAGTCAGTTGGTAAACACTGAGCTCCAGCTGTTCGTAGGGTTCCCTCACGCAACTGGGGGCGTGGTTCCCTCATGATAGCTACGTCATGCGATTCCCCATAAAATTCTGACATGCCAAACTTTTCGTCGTGGGGCTTTCGAACGTCGCAGACGAAAACGTAGCAGATCGCAAGCATGTCACATTACAAGACCTCGTCTCGTCGCCGACCTGTCAAAAATCGTGTACGATTCGCAAATTTGTCTGTGACGAAAGAATCGGGGCAAAATCGGGCTGAAATCGTGTAGTTTGAACCGGCCATTAGATGAACACTGACATCAAATGCGCTTTGCTGCACTTAGCTAGTCAGATTTAATCCGATTTATTTTTAATATTGCTTGAACAATGAGGAAATATGTGCCACTTTTTTTTGTACATTGGTTTGTCTTCACAGGGCAAACAAACGTACTGTAGCTTTACCAGATGTTGATAGCTCTTGCACTAAAACTGCAACACGGAGCAAGACCACAACACAAACTTTGCACCTGCCTGTTTATTCTTTCCATAAAAGTCATCCCTCGCACACTCGCCTCACACTGCTCATATCCCCCCGCAAACTACTACTAACATTATACAAGCTGTGTCTGTGGACTTGGTATCTATTAAATTCATTATGGAAGGCCAACTGCCTCTTGTACTGTGTGTACTGTAACCCTGGTTACGAGGCAGATCACTTTCTGTCTTTCTACAGAGTCCACATCAGATCTCATGCATTTCAAACCTGACCATTCAGTTGTTATGTATGTAGACGTTGACAAAAATACAGTGGCTTTAGATTGGTTTACAGTGCCTTCCACTCAGGATTGTGTCACACACCCGTAACTGGACACAGAATGCATTTGCAATGACTTTTTAATCTATGCTGTTCTTAAAATGTTTTTTTTTTTGTTATTTGCTACACATTTACACCGCACTAGTGTAATGTGTTGCTTCATCTTTACAACTGATATTGAAAACACTGCACACCCTTATATGTGATATTTCTTTTTTCTGTTATTTTTCACTCTAACCAAATCGTCAAAGGCTTTAAGATGGACCTATAATTTACATGTGACACAGCTTTACAAATGTCTTGCTTGCTACTTTGAAAACTGGAATTGTATATTTATATAATGTACAGATAGAGGGAGCTTCCATTCATAAATGTAAGAAGCCTCCCAGGTACACTTAGAATGATATGGTGATTATTACATTTTACGCAATTAATTACCAGAAAGAAATATTTTGAAATGGCCGTTTAAGATTAAAATCAGAAACAAACACAATGGTTATAGGTCCTGAGTTGGCCGCATGAACAAGGTTAACTCCGTTAAGACTGTTATATTGGACATATGCTTTTACAATGTGGCTGGAAGTCAATTTTCACAAGCAAGTTGCATTTCCTTTACATAGGAAATTGAAAAAATGGAACGGCATAGGGAAGAGCTGTATTTTTTAAGCTGTTGCTTTGGCTTCAAGACCCTGATAGCTGACGCTTTTTGCTCTCCTAACTCAATGCGCTGGGACAGATTGATTAGCGGGAAAGTGTTGACATGGTGATTCAGAGGAAAACACTTGCATATAAACGAATGAGGGGTACACCAGTGACTCACATAGCGAGGATTCCTTCTGAGCACTGGATAATTTATATAAATATAATATGAATGTAAAGGAAATGGGGCTGCAAAACAGCATGTACTGTACTTATCTCGGACAGTTGGATTACAGGGTGGCAAGCGTAAAGCATTAGAATGGAGTTGGAATTTAGTTTTTGAAACTCATTTGGCTTATAAATGGCAAATAACCTAGCTTGTTGGAGGTGGACAAAGAGGTAATTGGGCCCCCTTTCTAAAGGAGGTCATTGCACCTTCAGATTTAGCCTGACTCACAGTCCTCCACAAGCCCAGTATCTTGTGAGTCTCATCTGTATGTAATGTATAAAAGGGTATAAGAGTAATGTTTTAGCTGCACAAGTTTTCCTCCCACACATACATGGTCCTAAATTTGATTTAATTAAATGAGACATGCTTATGTGATACGCTCCCCGTGTTTTCCTTTCTATTTTGCATATCTTTTAACAGGTCGGGGGAGATGTGTACATGCAATTAAAACAATGCAGATTAAATGGTTTGTTATTGGAAGAGACAGAGTTAGAGGAAACAGTGCAAAGAACGAGAAGATAGAGTTGCTCATCACGCAATGAGCAACAGTAACAGCTCTCATGCAATGAGCAACAGCTCATTGCGTGAGAGTAAAGCCCCTTATATGGATATAGTATCCTAACACAGTATATATCAATGCATTGCAATTAAAGTGTGGTTATAAATGCGTTATGATCAATGCATGATATAGTATTTATTACGTCAGGAACAACTTATGAGGTTATTTATCCAACATCTCGAACGACCGCTCAAGCTGTCATGTATTGCTGCAGACTGCTGCTGCAGTATTTTTACGATGACATCATCCTATCGCTGATGAGATACCTCGGGGGAGAGTTAGAGGAAAATGCAAAGAAAGCTAAATGCTGAGGATAGCACAGACATAGAATTTACATTATATTCATCAAAGCATTGTTATGTTGTTGTTTTTTTCCCATTGGTGTTTATAATAAAACAATTTTAATTATGGGGGGCGAGGAAGATAGCGTCTGATTGGTCCTTGTAAGTGGATACAGAAAAAGTAGCCAATGAGCTTGGCCGGGCAGATTCAGGTGGTAAATCCTGTCTCTGACTGTAACAGGGATGAGGGTTTTTACTCCGTAGTGTAGTGCAACCCTGGCCTTCCTCTCGGAGTCCCTGTGCCGCCATTAAAGGATATCGGATCGCCGTACAATAATGTGGATTAAAATGACTTAAAACCTCTCAGACGGTCACCGTAGGGCTAGAAAGGGTTGGTATTATGTGTGGATGTGTGCACTCCTGTCCACACGGAGCCCGGGAGCGGTAGATATGCAGCTCTCCACCAAGTAGCAGACGCTCGACTTCGGGACCGGGGGAGGTGGAGAAGCTGAGCCGCTGTTGTGGTTGAAGGCACGGCGGGGTGTAAACACGGGGAAGAGGAGGTAAGGTCACGGCTATCTGCTACGTGGAATGTTCCAATTCAAGTGACTTTCCTTCTGGCTGTTATGATTCCCGTTTACCTTTTTGTGTGCAACCCTGGCTCCCTCGCAGTTAAGACAGGCGAACCGGAGAAGGCTGGTTGTAACGTCAGCCGATGCTAATGTTAGCTAACTTAGTTTGTTTGTTAAAACATGACCTGGCTGAACCGCTTCAGTGTGTTGTGCTCCTTTTTTATGCCCTGTGTTGTAGAAGGAGTCCCCGGTTAAAGCTTTTCACTCGCTGCACTGTAGTACGATGTGTTTACTAGTCAGTTCACATTTAACAGGTAAATTGAGTTAACTAATAAAAACAATTGATTAATACACTGTAGTTTGAGGGTCGGACGACGTGTTCCGTAAAGCAATGCACCTTCAAACAGTGATTAAACATCCTGTCTTAAAACACAGCACCAGGATGCACGTACTAATCACTAGGGTAGTCTTTTTAACAATTCGCCAGCACGACGTGCGATTTTGAATAGTGTCTCTCACTTAAATGTTGAATTTCGCACGTCTGGTGAAAGGAAAGGCTTATAGAAACCACAGGAAGGTCAGACAGCCGAGGTGTTCTATGCTTTGCATTTTTTAAAAGTTGTTTACAAAGTTGATCCACCCGTCCATTAGTCACGCCCATTGCAGTAAGCGCACACTTAACAAAGTTTGGCTTTGAATGGAGCATTTAAAAGAAAAAATGGTTCAGCATCAAACATGTCGGTGCATTCTTTATCCCTTATAAAACCGCACTTAAGTATCTTATTTATATATTGCATTATTTAAATCATGATCATATGCCTGTTGCATTTCTTGTGCTTTTTTATCTATCTATTTTATCTATTACTTTATATTTTGTTAATATAAACATCTAGCTTCAAATGTATGCAGGCTACGGTTCCCGTCGCGTACTAGACGAGACTTTTCTGGTACCTGTAACCTGACAAAAAACGCTACCCTCGTACTCTATTAGATTTACAGTGCCACAAATTAGTGCCGGGTCAAGAACTGTAACATTTTCTTTTTACATACAAGCCATTCACTTGCTGCAGTTGTCAGACAGTATTTGGTAGAGGCTGCCCCAGATATTTAGAAAAGAAGGTACTGTGCAGCTCAATCTGTTTACGGGTGTTCCCACTTGAATATAGTCAAATACTGCCCCTTGTAAAGAAATGCACCTGTGTGATCGAAGCAGCATGGTGCATATTTTTTTGGTTAACCAACATCTCTGTTTCCCATATGGAATCAACAAAAGCAAGTTAAATATATACTATCTTGTCTTTATAAAATGTCTGATCTCATACGTTTTCATCAAGGATCTTTTAAAATTAATGTTTGGTAATACAGGACAATTAATTTAACAACCATTGTATATGCAAATGCCCAAAACTAAAATGCTAACTTCATGTAAACCATAAGTCCCAAATTGATATCCATCCTGCAATTCAAGTGCACCACCTCTGTAGACTAAACCAAGCTATGCTTCCTTCCCCGGGGTCTTAGCGTCCCGCCTGCCTGTGTGACCTCCCACAGAGAGGACCAGCCGTGCTGAGAACCCCTCTGAGCGGCAGCAAGCCCCCTGCAGCGGCCGCCCGACGATGACAGAGGTCGGCACCAAGTGGGCCTGCGACTACTGCACATACGAGAACTGGCCCTCTGCAATCAAGTGCACCATGTGCCGCGCTCAGAGGCCCAGCTTGGGGCCCATCATCACGGAGGAGCCCTTCAAGAGCAGCCCCCCTCTGGATGCCGGTCGGCATCAGTGGGACCCCGCGTGCCACAGCAACAGCCCGCCGCAGGGAGGGGTTTCCAGCCTCCTCATCTGCCCGGACTCCAGCGCCCGTCCCCGTGTGCGCATCGCCGACGTCCCCGAGACGCTCCCCAGCAAGTGGTCGTGTCACATGTGCACCTATTTGAACTGGCCGCGGGCCATCCGCTGCACCCAGTGCCTTTGCCAGCGGCAGCCGGGCCAGCAGCACAAGGGGCATCGCGCGGGGCAGCCCCGTAGCCCCACGGAGCTGCCCCAGACCTCGGGCTCTGGCTACCGCTCTGCGCCCCCCACCACGCCCACAGACCCCTGCGAGGAGTATAACGACCGCAACCGACTCAACACCCGGGCACAGCACTGGACCTGTACCGCCTGCACCTACGAGAACTGGCCCAAGGCGCGCAAGTGCGTGGTGTGCGACCATCCTGGCCCAACAGCCTGCCGGCCGAGTCCATCGAGCTGGCGTCGGAGCCGGAGGGTCAGCCGCCGCCCTCCATCCTGAACGAGCAGGAGCGGGACAATCGGAGGGGGGGCGTGGTGGGGACAGTGGGCGTGGTCGGCGGGACGGGGGGCTGCAGCAGCAGCCAGCGGAGGTCGCCACCCAGCCCAAAGCGGGAGTCGGAGGTGAAGATGGACTTTCAGAGGATCGAGGTGGCATCGGGGGCCGGGATCGGGAGCAAAGAGGAGCTGGAGATGGACTTTAAAAAACTGAAGCAGATTAAGAACCGGATGAGAAGGACTGACTGGTTGTTCCTCAACGCGTGTGCAGGTGAGTGTCCTAAAGTAGCAGCACTGCGTGTGTTGATGGGGCCCGGGCTCTGGATTGTGTCACACAGTGGTTGTTTTTCCAGGGCTAGTGAAAGTGTGCTTCCATATCACGCACAGCTAGCTGGCCTGTTTACGGACCGCACCAGGTGTAGGTGGAAGTGTTTATGTTGTTCTGCCTCACATACTAGAAATGCTTGCCCTTATTGTGGGCTGTAAATATAGTTTGTTGCTCCAGTTCTCTGTCCTCATAACTCCCTCCCATCACCACAAACATAGGTGTGATATAGTCTTTTTGAGGGGTACTTCACAGGCTTTTTAAATGAATTATTATTTGTATTTAAAAATTTTGTTTATTTGTTTCAAAAGGTCTTTTTGACTGGTACAACCATTCCATATATAAAGCTGTGAAATATAGGTCTCTGATTTTTGGCAAAAGGATCGTGCAGCCATACGTCCTTTTAAAGTTCACAATAATAACCTGATGCTCTGACTATCCTGTGCCTTAACCTCCCCGAACATTTAACACAGAATGACATATTGGATCATCTTAAGCCCAACCGGATAAGTCCTGGCTTTTACCGTCATCAACCTAGTTTTAGAGGGGAGAAAAAGTCAACAAAACCACAGGCCCATGGAGGACAAACAACTATCAAAGACGCCAGTGTACGCACGTTGCGAAATTGTTCTTTCTATAGACTGTGAGCTAGTCCAACCGAATCCGTCCTCTCTATTGCGTGTGACCCTAGCTTACCCTCGCAGAGGCCGGGCCCTATCAGGTTGTATGGGTGGAGGGCCTCTAATGACTGTTATTATCAGTATGCCAATAGGGTCCTGAGTCCCCTGGCCTCCTATCTGTGTTCATGGTCATAGAGGTGGCGGAGACCCCCGGTACAGGGCATGGAGGTTTCCCTCTCCAAACACACGCACACACGTGATCACGCACACGCACCCAGGCTAGTAAACATAGTCCAGTGCCCCCCCCCGAAGGATCTGCTGTGCTATAAATGGCATTGTGTGGTGCAGTGCAAGCTTAAAATAAAGAAGGTGTGAGTGTGAGACGACAGCCAAATGATGGTGTTGTGTCACATAACGATAACTCAGCTGTGTGGATTTCAATCGCTGTTCTTCTGAAAACATCACCAAAGCACATGCAAAGATAACCACTTATTTGCCATTTTTTTCATTGACGGGGCTTTCTCAAGTTTGTGGTTGTGCGTTGTGCACGCATAGGAAGCTCTTTCATTTTGATTGAGAATAGTTTGTGTAACATTGATCTCGGCCAATCATTTGCCCCTAAGCCATGGGGTATGCTGTATGTCTATATTTGGCATTGCACATTTGAGAACACTGTTGAAACTATTTAAATTGAAAAACATTTGTATACGGTAAAGTAAAAGGCCACTCGGCAGTGGAATTTGGAATCGTACTGGTGCTTCTGTGGCGACAAACTCCGATTGCAGCTCAGAGGATCAGCTCACGTGAGGGAACTCTGTGGTACACGGTCACAGATTCCCATCTTTAACTGTCGAGAAGACTTTTTTGCGATGGCCTTGCTATTAGTTCAACAGCCCTTCAATGAAACACACCGGGGACTCTGTATGTGTGATCGCCTGAGGGAGCGTTCAAGAGAGTATCAAAAGAGTATGTTTACGTTGGTCTCCGTGGTACTGATGAATAAAGACGGATGATGGGAGGGGTAATAAAAAAAGAGATTGTCTTCTAAGCAGATGTTCTTTAACAATGTGATGCTAAAACAATATAACATTCAAAATATAATATTAGTGTTTCAAATGCAGGCCGTTTTAATTCTCAGCTCTGGCTCCGATTGGCTCCTTCCCCTCTAACGCAGCCTCTCTGTAAGGGGCAGGCGGCGCAGATGTAGACACAGTCATGCAACAGACGGATACTCCTCTAAGGCTGGGCCATAATACCGTCCAGCTGGCATCCTGCCTTCCCCTCTGCCCCGAGAGTCACTCTATCAGGCTGGCAGGCCGTGCACTGACTGATTCTGCACCCGCAGTCCTGTCAATTAGCGTGGCCCTCCTATGCCTTTCAACGCACCTAAAAAGACCACGGCCACTCCGACGCGTGTTGGAGAGGCTGTTTTCTTCTCTGTTAATCTGGGTCAGGCCTGTGTCATTGCCCCTGCCGGTGTCCTTGGAGGAGCTGCCGCGGCTGTCATTTGGATGGCAGGTTCGTACTAGTCGGCGATCAATCAAACACCAGAGATACTTCTGTGTGGACGTCAGCAGGCCTGCCGTGCCCCCGGTGGTTCATTCTGTTCCTGTGAAAGGAGGGACTCTGCTGGCTGTCGGTCAGATTTAGTCTGGATGAAGGCAATATGGCAGTGATGAGGCAGAACGGCGAAGGAAGTCTGTTAGCAGAGATTGGTTTTGTCTCAGTGTTTAGCCTATAGCTTCTGTCTCCTGCCAGTTATTGTGTAGTATTAGCCACGCGGTGCTGAGTCAGAATCATATTTTACAATATTATATTTGTTTTAATGTAGTTTGATGACATCGGGACATTTTGGTTTTAGTAATTAATAAATAAATGACTATTAAACCAATAGGCTTAAAAGAGCTGGAGAGGAGAGGCAGCCTATAGAAACCAGAAATTTGGTTGTAATTTGTTAAAAGTTCCATCACCATCTGTCAGCTAATGGTGAGTAAACAATTAGTTAGAGAGTATCTGTTCCGGCTGACTGCAGGCCTGCCTCTGAATGATCATTGTTGTTGAAGGCTGCTCGTGGCTAATTTCTGATCAGGGAACCTTTCCCTCGTTGGAAAGAGAAATCCATCTTGCCCGTCAATCAGGTGGTGTGAATGCAACACTGCTCACTGACAGAGAAACATAGGAAGAGAGAACATTTGGGTGGGGGGGGGGGGGCTCGGTCTCTCTTTACTATTCCCAAATACAAGCCACAGCGCCTTTTTCAAATGTTGTCCTTTAAGCATTATGAGCGTTATCAGCCATAACCAGCTAATGCAAACTAGGTCTAGTTTCATGTCATATTTCTAAGAATTCAAATTGACTATTCAAAGTCTTCCCAGCGGTCAATGTGGGAAGCTTCTGTTTTGTTTATCCATTCTACAGAACAATCTAAACCGACTATTACACACTAATATGTCCTCAGCTAGCATGGTGGTTATTTCATTTGACTCTTCTCAAGGTCAGTTGGAATGCGTAGAACGCAGAAAAAACCTCACCCAAGTATCAAAGATTTAGTTGAGAAGCGAACGTTTGACACTTCTCCACGTGTACTGTTACTTACTTAACAGTACACGTTTCCACATTTCCATATCTTTGGTGTGTAGAATACATTCCCTTCTTGGTCTCGGTCCATTCCTGAAAGAGCTATATGCAGAGTAAAGTAACAGAGGGCAGACATGTCCAACCCCGCACTAATGTGTTGTGTGGGGAGTGGCTGTGCTCATTTCCACATTTCTCTAAGCCTATATGATCTGGTTTCTCATCGCAGAGTCCTCCCACTCGGTTTATGTCTCTTGCTCCCACTCTCTCTCCCACACTCCACAAGAGAGAGTGTGTGGACAAGCAGATTATGCAGCTAAAGTGGTGTGTGTGTGTGTGTGTGTGTGTGTGTGTGTGTGTGTGTGTGTGTGTGTGTGTGTGTGTGTGTGTGTGTGTGTGTGTGTGTGTGTGTGTGTGTGTGTGTGTGTGTGTGTGTGTGTGTGTGTGGTCCTTTTTTGAAGCTATCACAGAAGCTCAACTGCAAAGACCTCTTGTTGAATGTGCCAGTTAACACAGAGGAACGTAAATGGCAGAAATGGAACTGGCAGTTATTGGGAAATAACTGTTGTCATGGAAGTGTTTTGTTAATTGGTCTTTCTTTTTTTTTGGTTGACTGCCTATTCATACCGCTCAATTTGCCCTTCTATTTTTTCCGTTGTATTTGGCTGACATTGTCAGCCATGTTAATAGCAAAAAAAAAAAAATGCAACGATGCCAGAATGTGAACAAGAATGCTAGTCGTGGATGCCGTGATGCTTCGACAGGCTCTGCCATTATATCCCTGTCATGTATTTATAACATCTTCAGATACACAACATATTTTCTAAGAGGACCACCTTCACAAACTAGGCTACTCTCAGCATATTTAAGTTTCCACTTTCCTTCTCAATGCGTCCTGTCTTAACGTCTTTATATTTGTCCCCACAATCAATCGCCCTCCCCCCCCCCCCCCAGGTGTGGTGGAGGGAGACCTGGCGGCGGTGGAGGCCTACAAGTCGTCCGGGGGCGACATCGCGCGGCAGCTGACGTCGGACGAGGTGCGACTGCTGAACCGGCCATCGGCGTTCGACGACGGCTTCACCCTGGTGCACCTGGCCATCCGCTTCCAGAGGCAGGACATGCTGGCCGTGCTGCTGACTGAGGTCAGCGGGGAGGGAGGGGGGGGCGGTCGCTGCTAATGCGGAGGTGGTCGGAGGGAGTCCTCTGACATGACAGTCGTTACCATCCCCTTTTTAAAAATGCCAACGTTTGAACAAGAATATACCGGTTCTGTAGATCCATCATGCCTGCCGACCCGTTGTTCCTAACTGAAGCCCTCTGTTTTCTCGGGTGCATCAGACACATGTGTGTACCCTTGCAAGACTAATTCTAAGCTCATCCGTGGAATTTGTTTTTGTGAACAATCTTCAGCGATGCGTCACCTGGACGCCCTTGTTGAGGTTGCAGGAAGCTGAAGTGCAACTTGTGTCTATCCCGTTTCGAAAGAGGCACTTTCCATAAGGCTGTGGCAGGGCTTTCAGAATCCCTCCACCCGCACTTCAATATGGTTCTAAATACGGCTTTGATAGGCTGAATATCTCCACAGGCGCTGACGGCTTTAATAAGCGACGACGGCTGTAACCAGTTTAATATAGTGTGATGGCTTCGACAGCTTTCATACAGTGTGATGCCTCGACAGCTTTCACACAGTGTGATGTTGTGGACTGCTTTAATATAGTGAGGCGGCAGCAATATGGGCCCCGCGTTCCTGATGATGCAGCTTTCGGTGCGAAGACTAATTTGCACCCTTAATCCCTTGAGCTCCGCAGGAACACAATACAAGCGTCACAAGGGCATCGATGTAGTCGGGGAGGAAGACGAATTGGTATTCCGCCGTACCATCCGTCGGGCTCTGCTTGTTAGCCACAATGCAAACACCGCGGCTGGGGTTCCGCTCGTCAATAAACACGACGGGCAGAGTAAGTTCCATGCGCATTGAAGGAGTCCCCATTCGTACAGACCTTACTGGGCAGGGATGCAATGCTGTCATTTGAGTCGGGGGATTGGTTTGTCTTCCACATCAAAGTGGAAGGTGTGTGTGTGTGTGTGTGTGTGTGTGTGTGTGTGTGTGTGTGTGTGTGTGTGTGTGTGTGTGTGTGTGTGTGTGTGTGTGTGTGTGTGTGTGTGTGTGTGTGTGTGTGGCCTCTGGCTTATCAGAGGGGTCAGCCAGAGTTTTTCTGGCAGCATGAACCATTGACTGCAGAGATCAAGTGTGTGAATACCTGAACTCTGCCCAAACAGTATAACCTACAGTTATAATATAATCATCAGGGGTGATATCTTATTCTTAAAAAAGTATAGACAAATCTTGATGACGCTTCTTCTTCTTGATGGCTTTAACGAAAGTAGCTATTACCTTGTGTTGGTGCTAATGAAATCAACTGGCAGTTCAGCCACCATCTCCTCCTGTCTAAACCAAATGGGCAGACATTGGTCTCATGACACGTCTTCATCTGTTCTGTCTGCCTGATCAGTAGCAGTAGCTTAAGAAGGTCCATGTTATTCATGGGATCCCTCCTTTTTATCCCGTCCTGTTTTAGCTTTTCCCACTTCAAGCCCTGGTACCAAAAACGGGGTAAAACTGCCATACGGATGAACTTTAACTGAATGTGAATTCTATAACGATATTCTTGCCATCCAGACCACTAACCTGTTCTGTTCCTCCCCTCCACGCCTGTCCCTCCCCAGGTGTCCCAGCAGGCGGCCAAGTGCATCCCGGCCATGGTGTGTCCCGAGCTGACGGAGCAGATCCGCCGCGAGGTGGCCGCCTCACTGCACCAGCGCAAAGGGGACTTTACCTGTTACTTCCTGACCGACCTTGTGACCTTCACCCTCCCAGCCGGTAGGGTCCGCGGCACCCCTAGACCCCCGGGCGTCCTGCTCCTCCAAACCCTGTCTTGTGCACGTGTCCTGACATCTTGGTTGTTCATGAGAACGCCTCAACGGCACTCCCTCAGGCCTTGTGTCATCGTATCATACCCAGCGCATGTTGGATAAACGCTTGTGATTTGCCCGCCCCGGGCGAGGTCTACTGGCCTGAACGGGGGGGAAGCCGGACGCATTCAGGCAGAGCACGTAAAACACAAGCTCACAGAATTGTCTGGCTACGGTTAACCGCACACATGCTCCTTCAAAAGATCGCTTTGTAATGCCATTATTCTCTTACTTTCTATTCAATCATTGTTGCTTTTATTTGAGGGTTTTTTTTTTCCTGTGCTCTGCATACTAGTCGCTCAACCACCAAATACCTGCCGACTGCGTTGACATTCCAGTGAGGCGTTTGAACGCTGGTTTTTGATTGGATTACAGACCTGCTTGTGGTTGGAATGCGGGGAAGTCAGAACGTGAAGGTTGGCAGTTTGGTGAATGGCCCAGAGCCAAAGGCGCACACTGCCTTTTTTTTTTTTTGTGTTTTGCATATTCCTCCCCCAACCACCTAAACTGCTGTCCACAAACGGCACCTGTCCCTGGCCTGTTGACACTGTAGTCCTCGCTGCAGCTCTTGGTTATTGTGCAGTATCGCAAGGCTTTTGCATTGCATCCAATGCCGATGCTTATTGTTTTTAATTTTAACTGGGAACAATGGGGATTGTATTTTGAACTCTCCGGCTGGTTGCGAGGGTCACTCCGCTGCTAGCTGTTACCGTGTCGTGCACATGTCGTCGGAACAATGCAGAGCTTGGAAATCTGCCACCATAGAAAGACACTCTGTTCCACAAAGTCAATGCCTTCATTTATTTTAGCCGAATAAATTGCTGCCGTTGTCAAGCAATGAGCAGCAATGGCAGTTGTGAAGAACAACAGGCTTATTTTTGGCTTTGATAACCGGCAGGGTTGAAACCATATACACTCGTCTCTCCAGATCTTGTTTAATCGCCATCCCTGTGGGTCTTTTTCCCTGCTGCTTTTCTAATGGTAGAACCATATAATAACAAGGATAATGATGACGATTATGTGTTAATAACATTTTATGCAAAAGTATTTATAATCCTTTTGTGTGTTCACAGACATCGAGGACTTGCCCCCCCCGGTTCAGGAGAAACTGTTTGATGAGGTCCTCGACCGAGACGTACAGAAAGGTGACATTTCAATTATTTACACTACCAGGCACACCTTTGGCTGGCGGATGTAGGCCGCCGTTCAGTCAGGACGTGGACCGCGGCGGTACCCGTCTTGACCGACTGGCGCCTGCCTATCTAGAGGCCCGTCTCCGGAAACCGGAGCGAGGCCATGGAACCCTGTTGGCCAGCGGTACGGAGGTGCTGGGGGTACTATATACGGGCAGACAGGCGGTGTAGCGTTACAGGTGTTGAGTCCTGCTCACCACCCCCACCAGCGCAGGCTTGCCTTCCTGACAGCCATTGTGTGTCACTTGCCCATGTGGGTCACTTGCGTTCATTAACGCTAATCAAGCTGATTGGGTTGAAGATATTTCCCTGATTTCTGTACGTGTGTGAGACCTTGTCGAAATTAGCCGCTCTTCTTTCATATGCTTGGGTTCTGGACACGCAACATGGGTGATCTCAGGTCAACTTACAGACCCCCCCCCCCCCCCCCCCGGGACACCCGATAGACGTGCAGGTGGAGCACATACTGTACTGACCTACAGTTGCCTCCACCCAACCACCCCGCTTTTGCGTTCCAAAAGTATAACCTTTTTTTAAAACGTAGCTATTCCGGGTCCTTTCAAACACTGATCTCCTGCAACCAGGATTCCACAATCCTATCATTAGATATCGATTATTGTTATTTATTCCTTGTGTTTCGGTTCCAGAGCTGGAAGAGGAGTCCCCCATCATCAACTGGTCCCTGGAGCTGGGCACGCGGTTGGACAGCCGGCTGTACGCGCTGTGGAACCGGACGGCCGGGGACTGCCTGCTGGACTCTGTGCTGCAGGCCACCTGGGGCATCTACGACAAGGACTCGGTGCTGCGCAAGACGCTGCACGACAGCCTGCACGACTGCTCGCACTGGTGAGGCTCCCTGGAGACGCCGTCCCCGCCACATGCATGGAGGCCGCTGTGCGTTTAATTGGGTATTTTGGAGCTTCAGAGTGAAAGTGCGGTTCACCTCAGTCGTCCGTGTTAAGGCTCTGCACTAAGGAGAGTGGTGGCGGGCTGAAATCTGGGTTTCTAATTGGTGTCACCTGGGAAGGACGGTTCCCTGGTAACGTGATTGGTGGATGAGGTTATAATTGGCAGCATGATAACATGTATTACGCCCTGGAGCCCACCATGGTAAGGTTTAGTAGGGGGTAGGTTTTGTGTCCTTGGCCTCCTCTTGCTGCTTGGCTTGTTACTTACCAGGGAGGACGGGTTATCTTGATATTTAGACTTTTGAAAGATAAACATTTATGCCAACTCCAACAAAGTGGTCCTTCATGTTGTATATGAGGGATAATTTCATCACTTCTAATGAGAAAGACTGCAAACATTGGACATAATGTGACCCAAAGTTGGCTCAAAGCAAAGCCTTCTGCACATGTTTTGATTATGCTGGTCCCAGTTAAACAAATAATATACAAAGCGAGTCTGTGTTTACTCCCTAGAGTGACAAGTGGGTTTCAACTGTGTCCATCTCGCTGTCTACTGTGGAACCCAAATAAAGTGTGTGTGTGTGTGTGTGTGTGTGTGTGTGTGTGTGTGTGTGTGTGTGTGTGTGTGTGTGTGTGTGTGTGTGTGTGTGTGTGTGTGTGTGTGTGTGTGTGTGTGTGTGTGTGTGTGTGTGTGTGTGTGTAGGTTCTACACGCGCTGGAAGGAGTGGGAGTCGTGGTACTCGCAGAGCTTTGGTCTGCACTTCTCCCTCCGGGAGGAGCAGTGGCAAGAGGACTGGGCCTTCATCCTCTCTCTTGCCAGCCAGGTACACACACACACGCGCGCGCATGAACAAAAACATTGCACACTCACACACCACACACACACACACGCACATTAACACAACATGCTAATTTGCATACAAACATGCTTAACGCTAATTTTTATGAACACACGCACGTGAAACTGTACATGCACAAAAACACCCACACACCCACACATGCTTGTTTTTTTGCACTCCCACCAGTGTTTCCCCTCAATGCACCTAGCAGCGGCTTACTGCCTCTGCTGAAATCTGACCACCGCCGCTGCTGAATTATTTATTTTTTTAACGAGGCTCCTTCTTGAATCATGGGATTTTTAGTCCCATGAACTACATATGGCGTTAAACTGTGAATCTGGAGAAGCTTAACCCTCTCTTGGACGCCACAGTCTGCTCTGACAGAGCTCCACACAAAGAGGACTTTACCTGGTTTAGTGTTTTGTAGAGACTGGCAAAAACCAAGTATTTGACCACGATTTTTATCTAAAATACAATAAGAAATCTGCAACAAAATGGAGTATATTATGATGTTCACGATCATATAAAAACGTATTACTACATTTAAAGTAAAGCAACAAAAAAGTGTTTGTGGGATTACTGGCTCTTTAAGAATTTGCATCGAGCTAGCCGCTAGCCAACACCCGGTGGATGGAAGCTTTCACCCAGTGGGTGCGGCTCACACTAGCTTGTTGTCAAATCACATTTTCAAAATTGACTGATTTTCAGTTTAACAGACAAGCTGATTAAAAGAAGGAAGAGAACTGATGACTTGTGATGAGGAGGCGGTTATCTTTGTAAAGTTAGGGGGAGGGGAGGGGGCTCTCTGCTGTCTGGCAGCAATGATTTGAAAGGGGAGCAATTGGATACACAATTTTGTAGAGATACCAAGTTTTAAGTTGGTTTTACACTTTGCCAAATGCCATTTAATTCAATGTGTTTTTGATACGAAGGCCTCAGGGGCCCTGCTGGGGCCGGCGCAGAAATGCTTTTGCGAGGGGAAGGTTTAAGCGCGAGTGGTCCACCTCCGATCCTGCCAGGCCATCAGCACTTTCACACACACACACACACACACACACACACACACACACACACACACACACACACACACACACACACACACACACACACACACACACACACACACACACACACACACACACACACACACACACACACACACATGTCTATTTACACAAATGCACCATGCATTTCTAGAGACACAGATATACACAACCCTCACTGTGTTACAGCGTGTCATTAACAGCGAGCCATTAACCATTAATGATAAAGAAGCTCCGTTCCCGTAGCCCTTACTCTTAAGTGCACGTGGGCCGCCGTTAGTGCTCCGTGTGCCCCCTCGCCGTGCACTCACACTCAGTAATCACAACTATGGCTACTCAGGAGTACATTTTATGTCAATTAACTAACACTTTTGAATCCACTATATCTCAATGCTTTATTGAGTGCTAAATGTGTATTTCAAATGAATCGCTTCGGAGCAAAATCTGCAGCAGAAATCTGTCCTCAGAGTACTTCTGAATTGACTCGTACTCCGTGTGTTGTGTTGTCTTCTTAACAGCCCGGGGCCAGCTTGGAGCAGACCCACATTTTTGTTCTGGCGCACATACTTCGAAGGCCGATCATCGTCTACGGAGTGAAGTATTACAAGAGTTTCCGTGGTGAAACACTCGGCTACACGCGCTTTCAAGGTACGCATCCGATGGCTATCTCGTGGCATTTGTCTTCTTCTTTTCTCAAGGTTGCGTCGGGCCGGGAATCTCGTAGCGTAACTCAGTTTGGTCCAAGCGCTGATTGTAGTCTAGACATGGTTGACAAAGGGCCCCACCATAGCATTTACATCAGCGTCTTACTGCTCATCTCGACTCGGTCTCTGTCTTAAACAATTAATGTTGGCCTATGGGAGTGCTCTCTGTGTCTGGATACCCGACATAGCAGACATATCAAAAGGACCTCATTTGGATCAGTGGCGCCGGCTTGATCAGAGCCGATCAATCCAGTGACTTGCCATGATTAAAAAAATACCTTCCTTGGATCCCGTGACTTCGGCATACTTGGCTCCACAAAACAATCCCTCTATGTCCGGGTCTGTACCAGAGGAAGACCAGGCATTTGAGCAAACCCCTGCCTCTGCAAAACAAACTGTGTTTGTGTTTACGGAGAACAAGAGAGACTTGTTCTTTTCTTTGTTCTTGCGTTGTCTTTGCGATGTTCCAGTCGTCCCATCCATTAGAGAACATGTGTTAGGCATGGAGCCCTGCGACTCTGCAGGCAGAGCGGCCTGCTTTTAATTTGCCTGCTGGGGTTTAGCACCAAGGGAGGATGAAAGTATTGCCGTAGAAGGGGCGGCATGTTGTGCTTACACTCCTCGCTCCCCCCTCCACCCTGAGGTTGGGAACGCTGTGGTGGGAATTGCCGGGGGGGGGGGGGGGGGGTTGGGGGGCGACAGCGCTAAAAGAATATCCCTGAATCCAGGCCACCCATAATGGAAGGGCATGTTGAAACGGTCGCCAGGTGATCCCATTGACAACACAAAGGGAGACTGTTGGGAACGGAGCAGAGGGCGGAGCTGGCATTTTTGCCAAAGCCTTGGGCCCTTCAGAAAGAAGTCATGGGATCAGAGGTTTGCTGAGAGGCCTCAGCTGCAGAGAGCAGAGGGAGCGTTCATTGTGTCCCTGGCGTGACTCCCATGTGTCCGCGGCCCCTCCAGGTGTGTACTTACCCCTGCTGTGGGAGCAGAGCTTCTGCTGGAAGAGTCCCATCGCGCTGGGTTACACGAGGGGGCACTTCTCGGCACTGGTGGCCATGGAGAACGACGGCTTCGACAATCGTGGCGCAGGCGCCAACCTCAACACGGACGACGACGTCACCGTGACGTTCCTGCCGCTTGTCGACAGCGAGAGGAAGCTGCTCCACATTCACTTCCTCTCTGCACAGGAAGTAAGGATCTGGCGCTGTCGGGGTTGTTATGGTTCTGCAATCAAAGCTGGACCGTGGTTTAACTGATTTGTAGTTTTTTTTTAATTGATGGGATCTATAGGGACGGGGGGGCTGATGAATTTATGTCAGCATAAATGTCTATTGAGTGAGAACCAATATCTGTGAAATTATGGAAATAAGAGGATACTATAGCAGTTAAGGAAGACTAGCTCTTAAAAAACACAAGACATACATAACCCTAATTATCCCACTCTAATAATTGATCTGACATATGTATGCATAAAATGCTACAGTACTAATAAGAGAAAATGTTCTTCATTAATCCCAGATGCAAAATTCTGGTAAAATATTAAATGGAAGATATTATAATAACAAAACACAAGGTTTAAAGTTGCTGTAGGTATGATTTGAGGTGTAAATAGAGAAAAAAAAACAGCAGAAGAGAAGAATTTAAAAACAAGACCCCCAACCAAACGCCCCCCCCCCCCCCCTCTCTCTGTCCGCTCCCTCCCTAGGTTTCTCCACCATTGAGAAGTGTTGCGTCTATTCCACGTACCTGTACCTGCACTCAAATAAGCTCTGACCTACAGCACACTTTAAATTAACATTGCTGGGTCACAGAAAAACCACTGTATATGTTCCCATCTCCAACACGGTGTGCACTCCCTCCTCCAACCAGATGGGGAACGAGGAGCAGCAGGAGAAGCTGCTTCGGGAGTGGCTGGACTGCTGCGTGACGGAGGGCGGCGTCCTGGTGGCGCTGCAGAAGAGCTCCCGCCGCCGCAACCATCCGCTGGTCACCCAGATGGTGGAGAAGTGGCTGGACGGCTACCGGCAGATCCGGCCCTGCGCCTCCCTGTCGGACGGGGAGGAGGAGGAGGAGGACGACGACGAGTGACACACCCTCCCCCGTCTCCCTTCCCGCTCTACTTTATTTTTTGGATTTTTGATTTTGTTTGCTATTCCTTTCCTGACACGGACAAACTGTGAAAAGCCTTCAGGAGATGGCAGGGATCCCCCCCCCCCCCCCTCTCTTCCTCCCCCCCACACCTACACAAACCCTCTCCCCGTCCCCTCCTCCTGGAGGATACTGTCTCACACACAGATGCACACACACACACACACACACACACGACACACACACCACACCACCCCACACACACAACACACACACACAACACACACACACACACACACACACACACACACACATGTAAACACTTTTGATGTGCTATCCGTGGATTGGCAACATGACGTCACTGCTGCAAACCAACCCCCCCCTGAACCTGGACCTGCTGATGACGAAGAATAAAAGGGTCCCACTTTACGAATGTTGAACCGACAGTTCTGGTTTTCAGTTGTATCAAAGAAAGGTCTTTATTAATAGATGTTTAATGCATGCGGTTGTTTAAGAATTACAGTTGTAAGGATTTATACCAGCATCAATTCAACTCAAATACTTTATATAAGTTTGTAATTGGCACTGACAAAAAAAAGCACATTTCCAGATAACGTTCCTATTTGGATGTGTTTCCCCTGGTTATGGAGTTGGTTGATTCACCCTTCTTGTTTTTGGACAGGGAGCAAAGCAACAGCATATCGGTGGGTCAGATGGCCTTTTGGAGAACGATTGTGTTATCAAATACATAAGACTTTATTACCAAGCACTGCACATTTATTACTAAAATAATTTATATATATAACAGCTTGAATCAAGGTCATATATATGAAGCTGTGGGAGAGGAGGTCGATGCCTTCTCCAGTCCGAGCTACCTAGTCACTAAGGTTTAGTGCACACACATACACCCACGTCGTTTGGGTTTTGAGTTGTATTCAGTTTACCCTTCTGAAGTTACTAAGGAAAGTTGAGTTATGTGATTTTTTATTTTGCTCCAAACTTACTCTTATTTATTGTTTGAAATCCCTTTGGAGCTACTAAGAGTTTTGGATTAATGAACTTTTATTTTGTCTTGTTATTCTTTGGATCGTGATGAAGACGTTTTATGTTGCACACAGAAACATAGTGAAAGAAACAAGGATGAAAAGTTTACCTTATTTTTCTGTGAGTAATTCTTTCTCCTTTAGTACCTCATTTTCAATGTTTGATTCTGGTGCTCTCTGCAGAACTTGTGTGTGAGAATGAGACATTATGTATGTCAAGCATCAATCCGGAAAAACACTTTTGGCTCATCACCACCTTCCCTGGTCTTATGTGTTGCTTTCTATCTCCACATGTGGTCAAGTTCGTGTTCATAACACATGTGTTTGCTTTATACGCTGTCTTGTGTATTTCTGTAAAACAAAACAAAAAAAAACGTAATTCTCATCAAGGTCTCTGTTAAGACTGCAACCTATAAAACCAAAGTTGGGAAAAAAATACATCCCATGTGTTAGTCGTGAATTATGTTTTCATCGTTTTATTTTGTTTATTCTTGCATTGCTGTACTGTATTTGTTTCATTCTAGCCCTACACCTTCTGAGCATCAACTCTATGTTGCTTTGTATTTATGCAACAGTTGCAGCTGTGACTGAGGGTTTGTGGATTTAGGCCTGACCTCACTATACAGTGTATTGCAAAGGATAAGCAAAAAAGGTTCAAATATAATAAAAGACAAAACCTTTTTGAAAGTCCATGTCTTCCCTGATATTTTCGAAGGGTTGTATCGTATTGTTGGACTGAAAGTGGAACACAACCATGACTAAATGCTACGGTTAGTGTCAAATTGTGCTGCCTATTTGGTTCTAGCACAATCTAGTGGCCAGTGTAATCCACTACACCTACAAAAACAAGGGTAAATTGAAGGTGATCGATTTGCGCGTGTTTTTTTTTTATGACGGCTCAGTGGCATCTTACATACGCAAAAACCGTAGTGAAATGTGTAAAGAGTAGGCTATGGAATCGGCGGAATCTGGCAACCCACGCCAGTCAGTAGCTTCCTTTTGGATTCTGCTGGAACAAGAGGTGGCTCGTGGTGTTGCTGCTGTTTCAGGGACCTTACAGGGACAACACATTACAATTTAATGCATGGGGACGCATACCGGAGTCTGCCTGGTCTGCTTTTAAAGGGGCATTCCACGAGTGGAGACATGAATATCTATTGAAAGTGTATCATATATGTAGTCGAATAGTGACATACATTTTAAATTTGGTGCTTTTTTGACCGAGATAAGGCAATAAATGACTTTTTAGGGATTGTGGATTGCAAACCACAATCCCCATAGTGCATTGCAATGCTCAGCTCCGCAGGCCACTCCCACTGTTGAACTCAATGGTTGAACTCCGCCCATCAATCTATCAATCAAGGATTCTAGAGTCGAGTTCCAATCTACTCTACCTCGAGACAACCTGCAAATCACTTCACACAATTTTCGTTATTTCGAAATGGTGTGCAATTGCATGGTACCGGGATGCTCAGCCAGTACTAGAAAATACACAGAGTAAATTTTCATAGATTAGCCAAAGAGTTGGAGTTGTGCAAAGTGGCTACGGGCTATCAATAACCCGAAGTTTGGAGAGGACACAGCCATTCAAGCACTGAAAAATCAGACAGTGTGCAGTCTATATTTCAAGCCAGAAGACTTCGAACCCAACCCCTTAGGAGTGAAGAGAACCGCGCTTGTGAAAACCGCAATTACGTCGACATTTACCATTCCAAATGATGACGACGAACAGACAGCAACGTCTTCTAAACGCATTAGCCTGGAGGTCACTCTTTTTGAAGCGTAGACCGGCATGACAAAAACATACATAAAACATAAGATCTCCCCCAACTAATTACCTTTTTATTAAAGGTGCTTAATAAATACATTTAATTGATTTGATTAGCATTTTACAGACCCATGCAATGGATAGGGCGTTTAGTACGGTCCTTCACGTTGCTTCTTTACCCATAAAAATCTACAGTCAGTGTTAAATTAAGCTGATTTACCTTTGAGCATTTCCTATTATAGGCTGCTGTGTAAAATGCTGTTTAGAATTTATGTTCGTGTCAAGAAAAAGACTCAACGGTGGGGGGAGATCTTATGTTTTATTTATGTTTTTGTCATAATGCACACGTGCACGTTGCAGAAAATGTGCAACAGCGCCCCGTGGAGGTCACACCTTTCGGTGGGTCGCAGAATTCGGTGTAACACCGGAGACAGAATGCCTAGATAGATAGCTGGTAAGATCGTAGTATGTTTTGGTCGCTTGTTGGTCTATTGTGTCTGCCTCGCTAACTCCACTCGTCAGCAATGAGGAAGCAAAGTTAGAATTATCTGATGGAACGCAAGATCCCACAGTTCCATGACGTGTGGCTCTTGGAGAAAGGTACATGTTTGTCCAAAAGAACATCGTGTTTGACCATGTGTTTGACGCGTTGTTGGTGTACTTCCTCCTTTGTCCTGTGGGGGCTGGAGACGCGTTTATACTTCTGGATTTGCACAACACGAAGAAGAAACCTACTGTTTTTGTTTTTAGAACTAAATGGTGTACACGTGTTTAGTCGTGACTATATAAAGGGTCATAAATACATCGATTACACCGCCTGGGACATTGATCGTATCACATGGTACTTCGCAGACATAATTTCGACGGATGCTCTTGAGCGGAAACGTTAACTTCAGCGTGAAGAGTTTTCTTGTTCGTTGGGCACTAGCAGCTCAACTCTAGAAAATCCTCACGGACTATCTGACTTTATAAACATAACGCTTTTCCTCATGAGGTCTAGTTTGAAGTCAAAAACGTCAGGTTTAATCTCCAGAAATGGTACATGGGGGCATGCAGGAAAATACTATGTTACTTTCCGATCATTAAAGGGGTCATATTAAGTATTTTAGCTTCTTTCCCTCACCGGGTGGATGATATAGGGTTCCTATCCATGCATAAAGTCCGCTAAATTAAAGCTAGGGTATGCGATTTTGGGGAAAACAGCCGTTGAGATCCCGTTGCGTTCTCTCTGGTCCCTCCCTCCCACGCGCTACCTGCTGTAGCTCCTCCCTCCGAACGTCAGTGATGCGCGTTCATGTGAATTCAGTTACATTGATAGGAAGACGAAACACCATGTCCGATTCCGAGGTTAATTAAACATTAGTGCTGATAACTGCATAAGTACATATATAGCATCAACATCTTACTCACAGACATACCATGTATGTTATCTTAAAATCATTGTAATTGCGCTGGTAGAAAGGTAGCTGTATCAGCCAAGCAAGTTAGCAAACTAAGTGCAACTGTAATTTGTTAGCATAAGCTGCTAGGCTCGTGAGCGCTCACGCAGGGACGCACGAACGTCGGTGCCAAGTTGACGGACAGTCCCACAGCCAATAAGAACGGAGAGTCTGAGCCTCGCTCTGATTGGTCAAAGTGTACATGAGCGGTGGCAATTTTTGGGGGGGGCACACAGAGGCAGGGGAGAGCAAAGTGATGTGCAGATATTCTCAGAGCACTTCGCCTACATATAGCTGACTGGCTATTATGACATTTTTGCTAAATATTTCAGTAAAAAAATCGCCCCTAGCTTTAAAAGGGTCATATCCTACCCAAAAGGGAGTTATCCTCTCCTGAACTTCCTGCTGCGTCCGTTTGCATTTCCCTTCACATGAAGGCCAGAAGTTCCGCCCCGCCGCTAAAAGATTTGTGAGGTGCAGTGTGGTGAGCACTACCAACGATGAGAAAGGATTCTTTTCTAACCGATTCCATCACATCAACATTAGTTAAGTAACCCAGCAACAATCCGTGTTCTGGGGAAAGGGAGGGGGTATTTTCAATCAAGTAACTTACTTTGAAAATGGCGAGTGTAAAATGCAATTCCGTTGTCTCTTTGAAAGCAGTTCCTTTTAGTCGGCGATCAAATTCAGAAAAATTGGGTATCGAAAGGTGTGACAGATAAGCGGCATCTGACTATGAAAATAATCAAGCAGCTGTCAAAAATCCACATGGACAGCTGCTTGAGGTTTAAGGCTATTGGGAGGGTGACCATTGCCACTCAACTGGATAAGGGATGCAGGCTAGCTGTTCATCGCCACAATGATGAGGTGAGCAAGAACCGACTAATCCAGCATGTGAAGTTTTGCAGTGTGTTCGAGTTCGCTTTGCAAAGCAAAGATGAGACTGAGATTAAGACTGGATGAAGTTTTTGATCAGCACCTAAAAATGCTACGGTGTTCAAGGGCACATCAAAGATGGTGCAGAACGACCTACTGTAATTTATGCAAGAATGCTTTAGGATCTCTGTATGAGTTAATCATCTAGCAATAAATTTATGCTGTCTTGCTTAATGCAGCTATTCAATGGGTCACCTTAATCATTATCATCGCCCACCTGAGGTTCTTTTCAGGAGCCGCCACTGGTGAGTTGTAAGGTGGTGTGGTGCATAAATTGCAAATTTTTTATTAATAGACTCAATTTGCTTCTAGTCACGACCGGATGCAGTTACCGGACACCACTCCATTCAAGCCTGATTCCAGGATGCAGGATGCCAAACTGACGCCCCACACACCGTCCAGACGTGGGTTTCTCCACACGGGGTCTCGGATGGGACACAGCCTTACAGAGGTAAAGGGCATCCATGGAGAGGCCAATCTATATAACACAGACATTAAAAGTGGATTTCTTTTGAGGCACAGTACCAGTGGAGATACTGTGATGTACTGAAATTTTTAGAATATATCTGGACTATAGAAATACAGTGCATTTTGTAGTTTCCAGTTTCTATTTTCTATTTGTGGATTTCATATGTCGTGCTCACTTGTTGGAGCACAAACATGTATTTATTTATTTATTTTCCTTTTCATCCTATGAACAGAGGCAACAGGGGCTTGGCACAGAGTGGGCCCTGAAACCATGTCTGGTTTCCGAGATCTCCCACTGTCTTCCACCCCTATAGGGGCCCCAGGTTTCAGTCCGAGCAATAGACTTTGTATGGAGAAGGAAGTGGTAGTCCCTATAACAGAGTTCATAGTGGAGCCCCTTCATCGTCTAACCCCGGCAACTCTGTTGTGAAAGAGGAGCCATACAGTTTGTATGTTCCGTATTGGTACGACATGATTTATCAGCATGGATTAAGATTACTGTTGGAAATCGAATGCAAAATTGTGTGGTTCTTTCTGTTGTGGTAGGTTTGGACTAAGGGCCAAGCATGACAATGCAAAATACATAGTATTCGAAGGCTGCCTTAGAAAGCTGTTCGACAGCTGCCCGGTGTGCAGGGGACAGTGTGAGGTCCAGCGGCGACGCTTTGGGACCTACGTGGCATTCAGTCAGCATTGCAGACACTGTGGTTACTCCAGAGGGTGGCAGAGCCAGCCCATTGTAGGAAGCACCCCCCTCGGCAACCTTCAGGTTTAAGCTGCCACGTATCTTACTGGGTCATCCTTCTTCAAACTGGCCAAGGTACCGGTAATACCATTCACAGCATGTGCAATTTGGAATCATCAGTGAGCCTTTTCCTCAACTTTTCTCATTTTTCATGTCGTCCTAGAGCTTCAAGGCCATGCAGCTCCAGACCATCAACCAGGACACCTTCAGCAGGCACACTCTGTGTTTCCTGGAGCCGGCTGTTGTCCACAAATGGAAAAAGGATCAGCGGATTCTGTTTCAGAAGCTACACCAGCAGGGAAAGGTTACAGTCTGTGGAGGTATGCGAGCAGACTCTCCAGGTAAGCCAAAGCCTATATATTGAACTTGGATTGAAAAGCTCTGCCAACCCACCTTGATCGGTCCTTTTCTTTAAGGGCACACTGCAAAGTTCAGCACCTATAGTCTTATGCACATGGAGAGCAACACCATTATAGACCTTCAGCCGGTCAAGGTGCATGCCGCATCATCTTTTTGTTCGGCTTGCATAATATTCAGTATGTTTATTCATATCTTTGCAATTCTGTGTTCCCACCACCCGAGCAATGACGTAGGCGGTAATGACCACATGGAGATGGAGGGACTGAAACGAAGCCTTGACCTTCTGGAGCGCAACGGTTTAGAGGTGGACCACATGGTATCTGAGCGTCAGCCACAGATTCTGAATCATCTGATGGAACGCAAGATCCCACAGTTCGACGTGTGGCTCTCTGAGAAAGGTACATGTTTGTCCGAAATGATTTGTTGAGCCCCCTTCACGCATAGTTCCAAGTCAATAACTGGGGTAACGTTGCAGGCACACATTGCAGGGCGGTAATCCAACACCGAGAGAGGGATGCCTCTTTTCGGAAGCAGTCCTGTTTCCAATAAATAATTCTAAAAAGTCAGCACGTTTACATGACACTTGAGAAAACCGAGTTATTGGGGGAGCAGTGTTTCCCCTACATGCATTCAGCAGGCGGGCCCCGCCGCTGCTGAACGCATGTAGGGTGACACACCGAAGGCATGCTGCGATTGGCCAGAGCACTGTCCAATATTTTTTTGAAAAAAATCAGCACTTACATACACTTGAGAAAACCGATTTAATGGGGGTTTTTTCTAGGGGAAACTCTGGGGTTAGCCTGGCTAGGATTGGGTTTTTAAGATGCATGTATACACATTAGTATGACTGAAATTGGTCTGTTTTTTTCTCATAGTCTGATTAAGAGCCCTAGATTATTAGATTGATAGTCGCATTAACCGTGCATGTATACATTCCACTGGATTGGGATTGGATTTCGTGTTTTGCACATGCTCAAGAATTTACGATGGGGCTCTCAACCGAGGGGGCTCTCAAATAGAAGGAGGTGACGTGAATGGTAGTGTTGTTGCCGGAAATAATTTTTTTAAACAATAAATTTAGTTTGTTGTTGCTGTGATAGATCAACCAGAAGTGTCTCTATAACCACTTGTTGAAAGGGGTACAGTGCCGCCTATCGTACCAGGGTATGAGATGCTTCAGCCAATGAATCGAATCTTCTCACTGCCATGTATGCTCAGACAATTGCAGTTGTCCAATTGAGGAGCATAGTCAAACTATGGCTGTAATCTGATTAAGCAGTACATGACGCCTTCTGTGATGTGGTGCAGGTGAGTCAGCACAAACCAGACCACCTCCCTGGAGGCCGTCCACAGCCTCATCCAGAGTTTCGCACCCCAGAAGGTGGATCTCCCTTTCATGGGACTGTTGTGCAGGTAATACTTCTGAATGGATTGTGAAACCTCTTGTACCAAAGTTGCTGATTAGTGGCTCTTAAGTCTAAAGGCCAAATCAAGTGGATCATTGTCTTTTGACATTCTGTTATTGTAGGTTGTACTTGGCGATCATGCACTACAATGAAAATGAGGAGCGCAAGCAAGATGGAACACAGCCCGGGCCAGCTGTCATCAAAACAGACCCCACTTACAGTGAGTTGTAAATCATTAATGTTTTATAATAAGAATAAGAATAAAACCCCCAAATAATTTCAAGAATTGTATAATGTAACGTATGTAAAAAATAATGATTCAGTGAAGTAATGAGACACAAAGTGACCAATAGAATCTTTACAGACTATGTGGATGCACTGCTCAAGCGCGTCTTTGAGGAGGTGGTTGAGAATCCAACACCATTTGTTGACGAGTTGAAGTCCATCCCCGTCCCTGCCCACGCATAGGCCCAGTACAAGAGACCCTCAGAGGAGGAACGACTTGGGACCAATTTTGGTAATACAATGGTGATTGAGCCTTCGCCTTTACAGTATTATCAAAGTTAAAAACTACCGGGGGCAACACTGTGCGTATGTCTTGGAACAATTACTGCTTATCGCCAAAGACAACGAAACGGAAATCTTGGATACAGGAATTTGAATAAAAGGGTTAACGTATGTACCGTGCTAGTATGAAAGGGTGTCGTAGTATGCTCGATGTATTACATGTTATGACACTAGCATTGAAATCATTATGTAGCGTATTCTGTAATGTTACAAATTCTCAAAAAGCCAAAGCCTTGTATTGAGAAATCTCAAACCGCATAGTCCAATGTCATCATCCACGCCACCCACTGGGACTCCCTGATTGGCTGACAGAATTGTTTTCAGAGCCATAACGCCATCGTCAGGCTGGTGGCAGACTTCTATCTGGAGATCAAAATTGGAGATAAAATAATAGGCTCCCATGGTTAATATTGCCTTTGCTAGGACTTAAAACACGGTTCCCCACAACTGTCAACCAACAGCTGTCACTGCTGCTCCTCCCAGACGCTGGCTGTTATCAGGTCGGAGGCTTTCGTTTGGGTCGCAACTCACATGACGTTAAATTGCATGAATACGATGTTCTATGTTGATTGGTTGAGTGACACTTGGTTGTGGATCTCCATATGAGACTGGACGCCCTCCCGGAATATTGAAGCTGGCACAAGGTTGATAGCACTGCAACATAAACCTCCAGTATGTACAGATGACGGCACAACACCATTTTATTAATGCATGTTTTCAATAGGATCCAAATGATATATGCTTTATTGGTCACACAAAATATAACGGGACGCACTTTTTTTCCGCACAGAGCCCCTGTTGGGTGCGGTGTGTGTTTTTTTTGAATTATTATTTATTGTTTGAACTGCACAGTATGCCATATGTTCACGTTTTTAACAAGAAACAAATACAAATACTCACACTAAGAACCAAACACTCTGCTAGCAGTCTTTGTCTTGCTAACGTCAACGGGTGTAAAGGGATGAGAGGTTGAGCGCCTCGCCGTGGGCTCATGCGGCCTGTTGGATTGATTTAGCCCAGAAAGTATAACAGAAAACTATAAGGGAGAGAGGTACACGTAAGACAATGGTTACAATAACATTCAACAAGGCAATACAAATCTAAACAGGACCGCAAAAAACCTTCAACACCAAAAACATACGTTTGATATATAAAAAAATACCACAATGAAAGAAAAACAAAAACATGGAGGGATGCAAAAGCAATTATCTTGATTTGAAATTGATTATTTTTTTCTTCTACTTTTCAAACTTTCTGATTAAGACAGATTTGTCCTTTTCCTGAGTCAGTAAGAGATCATGTTCTGATGTTTTTTGTTTTTTTTCGTCTCCAAAACCTTTCGAGCCTGATTGGTTGGCTAGCTGGCGCTGCAAAGAATTCGGAATTTACAAACTTTTAGGTAGGAGATGCTAACTAAACGCTCAATGTACTGAAGTTCAATTCAAACGAGCCCGATAAATCACAACAGCAATTGTTACTTGAGTTGACTATCGATCAACATACAATATCAAACTAACTACTGACAGCAGTTGGCATTTATTTGAGCAGTTTTTTTCTATTATTATTTTTTGGTTGGAAAGGGCAACTCATTCCATAGACCAGATCACGTTCCCATCACTGGAAGTCACAAACTGCGGCCAACGTCTTTATGTTACATTCAGGGACCCCTAGGCCAGAAGGTGACAGGTAGGCCAAACTACAGGCTGCTCATCGCTCAGCTAACAGCTCATTCCCTTAGTGGCTGATGACGTTTCCTGGCTGATAAATACATGGGAAACCTAAAAAACAAAAAAAAAACATTGTTTTTCTCAAATCAAAGAAAACCGAAACATAAGTAATATTCTTCCGGACACAGAATAACAAAGGAAGGTCAAAAAAAAAATCAATCCCAACGCATCAGAGCAGAAGTTGAGGAGGTTGTGAGGGAAGTAAAGGAGGTTACTGAGGGGGGTGGGTGGGTATAGTCAATATGTCCTGAACTCAGGAAACCCCTGCCCCCCCCCCCGCAAAAAAACAAAAAAAGTAACAATCAGACCAAGAAAACTAAACAAAAACAACAACCAACAGGAAGAGTAGTGGAACGCTGCAGTAGAGCGGCAGTGGCCCGTGTGTAAGTCACATCCACCGTCTTTAGGGGCTCCTCTGAACACGTGGGGGGGGGGGGGAACGACACGTTGGCGGGGTGGGGGGGACGTCTTGCTGGTAAGTTCGCGTTGGCTGGGCGGGGCCGGAGGAGGGGGATGCTCAGGGCGATGCTTGGAGGGTTGGACGGAGGGGGAATGTTTGGGAGGTCGCTGGGTAAAGTATACGTGGGTATGACGCTCCCATTGCCCCTCCCCAGCCCCCCTCACCCCCCATGCCTGGCTTTAGCAGTCCTATGGCTCGGTCATGTGCTCTCGGCTGGGGTCGCCGTGTTTGGAGGGTCGGATGGGGGAGGGGGCCTGCGAGGGGTGGGTACCAGAGGGCAGAGTGTGGTTGCCAGGCAACCCTCCGGGCACCAGCCCTTCCAGTGGACCGGGGATCCCGCCGGGGGCCAGTCCCACCACCCCTGGGGGGTACCTGCAAGCATGCGGAACAGAGGGTCAAGGTCAAAGGTCATGATAGCATTAGCACTTGAGCTCATTCTGTGGTGGGTGGTCGTGTCTTTCATTTGGGCCGTCTCCCCCATTGATATAAGTGTGGCACACAACATTCAAAATGTAGTTGACAGATTTGGCAATTGCAAACAACTTTAATAGATAAAACAATTGTTTATCTTTTGAAAAAAAAACCTTTAAAGTAAGGATTTTTCCCAGTTCAGAAAGTAAGTACTGCTTGGCAAAATAAAAGTTAACATAACTGCTGAGAACGACGGCATAGTGTTTATAAGCAGTAGCTAGTAATTATATCAAAAATAGCAGGCGAACGCTAGCCTGGCATCAACAGCCAATCAGGTCTTCAGAAGATGTGAAGGATGAAAATGTCACAGAGCATTTGCAGCACGAAGGCCAGTAGGGAGAATGCCAGGGGCTCTAGTGGTGGTCTAAGGGACAGCGCCTTTAAGGCAATGACATGAGAAAGGGCAAAATTAAATGAAATATCAGCACACATTGTAAGCCCTTCTGCCCTGTTCATTCTAAACGGACGGCAATCCCAACTCCTTCCTCCATTAAGTGAACGTTCTGAGGTTCTTTGTTCCAAGCTACGTGACCTCCACAGGCTGCTGCTGAGCTACTGGGCTCCCTGTTCCCTGCCCTCTGAGTGCCGCACAACGCTGCTGTTAACACAGGTATTAAGGCCCTTGTTTCCCTTGCTCCCAACTCATCTCTGTCCTGACTCCACTGTAATGAATATGTTCACTTCATAAACTATTTATATTTGACTTTTGCTTTCAAACCACTCTTGTCTGCAGCCTGTGCGGCTGCAATGCCATTACTTGCTTTCATACATCAAAAGGCATCCAAAGTGATGACGCCGGTCACATGTCTAAAGGGAGCACGAGGGCTGTCTTGTGTAACAACGTTCAGAAGGGCAAAGCCATCATGTTTATGTGTTTTTTTTGCGGTTTGGACGGTTGGCCGTATTCTGCTTCTAGTTGAGCTTTTCCCTAGGTGACGGTTAGGGGGCAATGACAGGGGTCGGAGAGTAGTGGGGGTGAGTTGGGGGGGGGTGGGTTGTGGGTTGGGGGGGGGGGGGGGGGGTGAAGGGGAGACAGGCTACACATGTCAGTGGCTTGCACCGACATTGTGTGTGTTTATTTTCGGTTGCATGGTTACATCTTGGCATTCATTTACCTGGTTGAGAATTAGGTATATAATTTGTCCTGCATTCCCCCCGTTGCTATGGCCTGTACCATGGTTTGGTTGACTCGGCTGTGTAAGAAAAGCAGTTGAGTCCGGTTGAGACAGTGGAGAAGACTGAGGAAAATGTCAGAGCCCCGGCTAACGGGGAATACAATGGCCCGGGGCCACATCCAGTCAAGTCACTGTTGTGGTGGAGGTTTTGTGTGCCAGAACGAAAAATGAACTCTCCCTTGAATTTTTTAAGAAAACATAACAAAACAAACAAGAACATCAGCAATGTGAACAAATAAGACTCTTCCCCCCCGTCCCCACGACACACATGTTTACTGGGAGCTGGGCCAGACCGCCCGCAGCAGGGAGTCTGGGAGCCTCTGGGGGGGGCGGTCCTCCTGTGTCAGAGCGACTGCCCGGGCTGGTGTAATGCCATGTCCTACCTGTAGGCGGCACCGTTGAGCTCAGCGTGAACCTGCTGCTGCTGCTGCTGCTGCTGCTGCTGCTGCTGCTGCTGCTGCTGCTGCTGCTGCTGCTGCTCCATCATCCCCCAGGGCGCCGTGGTAACAAAGAACTCTTTGTTGACACAGTTCCGTAGGCTGTCAGGGATGCGGCCTGTGTTTGTGGTGGTTAAATAACAAACTAGATTAATAATCCCTTGCGATTGCATGAGCATGCATTAATGCACGACTCGGTCATGCATAGTACAGTGGAATTTGTGTCTGGGTGTATGTGTATCTCTGTGTAGCTCTGTGTGTGTACGTGAGAACGATCTTGTCTGTGCGTCTGTGAGAACGATCTTTTGTTTAAATCTGCATATGCGTGCAAAAGTGGGAATATGTTGGGCTCTGTGTGTGAGTGCGGGTGTGCACGTGTTTGCTTGTGCATGTGCTTGGTGCTAACCCTGTCTGTTCATGAATTTTCCAGTCTGTGCTTGTGCCTGTGTGGGCAATGGTGCACGTGCGTCGATATGTGTTTGTGTTTTTGTATGTTTCTGTGTGCGTGTGCGTGGGTTCGTGCGTGTGTTTACCGGTGATGGCTCGCCGTATCTCGGTGGCGGCGGCCTCCCTCATCTCCAGCGAGGCTTGTTCGCTGTACCAGGCCGTGTGCGGCGTGCAGATCAGGTTGGGGGCGTCCTTCAGCGGGCCCTGGCTGAAACTAGACACATGACAGCAGAGGGAGAGAGACAGAGAGAGAGAGAGACAGAGACAGAGACAGACAGAGACAGAGAGAGAGAGAGAGAGAGAGAGAGAGAGAGAGAGAGAGAGAGAGAGAGTGTGTTGTTGAATCATGCAAGAATAAGCTTCAACACCCCCCAAAAATGATGATTCTCTGCAGCAAACAGAACAAAACCCCAAACCTTATGCCAGTGTGTGCCTCGTAAGCAGCACTATTGTAAACGTGCAAACATGGGGACAGACATGTGGCATCACTGTAAGTTCATGTTGCTTTTGTCTCAAGCCAATTCCCATTGCTCCATGCCTAGAGTGGCTCAGTAGCTCATTGGACCAGTGTCATTGGCCAGTTGGGGGTGGGGGTGGGGGGGGGGGGGGGTGGCCTTGTTGGATGATCCCTACCTGAATGGTTCGGATTCATGGACGTCCAGGGCTGCCCCTCGTATCCGGCCCTCCTTCAGCGCCTGGGCCAGGGCCTTCTCATCCACCAGACCCCCCCGCGCAGAGTTCACCAGGAAAGCGCCTTGACGCATCTGAACACAAGACACACACACGGGCGCACACACACAGAGACACACAGAAGGGAACAAAACAAACCGTCAGTAGCAGTTCGGGGTAATTACAGCTGAGAGGACTGGGAAGCAGTGATGCTGTGAGCAGCTGCCGGTTGGTTTGGATTTTTGCTCCGGCTCTCTCCAGATGGTTCCTGTTGGCTTGGTACAACAGGAACCTAGAGCAGCAGAAGACGTTTGAACAAAGAGCATGTAGTGGAAACATGTGGGGACTGATGTACCGCCAATGTATTAGGCATCAAAAAGGAAGCAAAGCGACAAGGTCTACGTCTCGACACGGAAGAGCGCCATTCCCTTTCAAAAGCCGACCGAGAGCATGCAGTTCATAGAGTGAGCTGTAGGGGGCAGCCTTGCTCAAGGGGCTTGCAGTGAGAGTGCCTTTACCCCAAAAATCTCCTAAGAGTCCAGGACTCAAGGTACTAAGATGTACGAGAGTGAGTGTGTGTGTGTTTGTATGTATGCATGTATGTGCGCGTGTGTGTGTGTCTGCGTGCGTGCGTGCGTGCGTGCCTGTGTGTGTGCAGTCTCTCTATTCAACCCACAGGCCCACTCCCACCCTCCCACCTGTTTGATGGTGAAGTCGTTGATGAGGTGGTGGTTGTGCTCGTTGAGGTTGCAGTGCAGGGACACGCAGTCGCTCTGGTAGAGCAGGTCCTGCAGCGTGTAGACCCGCTGCACACCCAGCGAGCGCTCCAGGCCGTCCTGCAGGTAGGGGTCGTAGAAGATGACGTTGAAGCCGAACACCTTGGCGCGCACCGCCACCGCCTGGCCCGAGCGACCTGGGGAGCACAGCAGGACATGGGGGTCATTACTGGGACCCGACGCAAATTCAGGGGGACAATATTTCAACAGGGTTAAAACGTTAAAATGACATCATTAAAATATAATACGGATCGCTTGGCCGGTAGACTTTCCACTCCGGCTGGTAAAATGGCTGATTTATGAAGGTACACTTTGGATTGCTGCAATGCTTTCACGGGGGTGACTTGCAATTAATTTTGCTTTGATGCACCACAACATTAAACATTCATATTCAATGAATTTGCCGACCAAATTCAAGAGCAGACATAGAAGGCCATAGGCCTACCTTCTGCCTCTCAACTTCCTCCATTTAAGCACTGCCAAGACCACTCAAATATTAATCAATTACGGGTTCTTAATGTTAGGGGCATGGTGTAATATTTGCTCAAAAGAAAAAAGTCTTTTTTTCAGACAATCTGTATGAAATCTGCTAGGACTAAAATACACACGTCGATGGTAGTCTCAATGCCACTTCTACATTGGTGTTGCGGACCTTTGGTGGCCTCGAGCTTTTCACAACTCACGGCAATCCATACTGCCCAGTACCACACGCTGTGATGAAATAAAGCTAGCTTAAGGAAAAGATTAGCTTCAGCGCGGAACAATGCAGGATGTGTAGCAGACTGCAGGACTTTCCATAGTATGTTCATTACTGAAAAAATAACCTGCTGTTCTGCAGTAAAGGAAAATCTTTCCGAGTTCAATGGTAGGTATCAAAGGGAAAAAAGACAGAGGGAGCTATCAGCAGCTATCTAACCTTGGCTTGAAGAGTCACTATCCACTATAGACGCTCAATACATGAAAGTTACGTACAGCCATGGACTATGTAGCAAAACACACATATACTTCTCATTTAACTACCTAACTTTGCCTTGAAGATTCAATCTTACTCTTTCGGTCCTTACATGAAAGTCCTGTGCAGGTATTGATTTGCACAAATTCACACAGTAAAACATCATGTAGGGCTGCAAACAATGGTTATTTTCAGTCGAATAATCTAGTTATTATTTCCTCCAATGAATACAAATAGTATCAAAGGCTCATGCCACGAGATGTCTGTGCTTGTATTATCTGACAAGTATCCATGAATAATGGGAGTTTTCATGATAAAAAATTAGCCATGAACAAAGTATTTGTCTTCCTGAAGTGTTAAGCAGCAAATGTTTTGTATTTGTACTTGATAAATTACTTAAACGATCGCCAAAATAGGAATTGATACATTTTCAGTAGATCGCCTCATCGACTTAACTAATGCAGCCAAGTCCTCCTATGTAATTCCCTCTCCTCGTTATCCATTCCACTCTATCTACCCACCTCTACTGTTAATACTCCCTCTACCTCGTCTACTCTTTATGCTCCCTCTACTCTTTATTCTCTACTCTTCATGCTCCCTCTACTCTTTATTCTCTACTCTTCATGCTCCCTCTACTCTTTATTCTCTACTCTTCATGCTCCCTCTACTCTTTATTCTCTACTCTTCATGCTCCCTCTACTCTTTATTCTCTACTCTTCATGCTCCCTCTACTCTTTATTCTCTACTCGTCATGCTCCCTCCACTCTTTATTCTCTACTCATCATGCTCCCTCTACTCTTTATGCTCCATCCACTCTTTATTCTCTACTCTTCATGCTCCCTCTACTCTTTATTCTCTACTCTTCATGCTCCCTCTACTCTTTATTCTCTACTCTTCATGCTCCCTCTACTCTTTATGCTCCCTCTACTCTTTATTCTCTACTCTTCATGCTCCCTCTACTCTTTATGCTCCCTCTACTCTTTATTCTCTACTCTTCATGCTCCCTCTACTCTTTATTCTCTACTCTTCATGCTCCCTCTACTCTTTATTCTCTACTCGTCATGCTCCCTCTACTCTTTATTCTCTACTCTTCATGCTCCCTCTACTCTTTATTCTCTACTCGTCATGCTCCCTCTACTCTTTATTCTCTACTCGTCATGCTCCCTCTACTCTTTATGCTCCTCTATACTTCATTCTCTTCTCTTTATACTCTTCTACTCGTCATGCTCCCTCTCCTCTTGGTTTCCCCCGCTACTCACCGAAGCCGATGAGGCCGAGGGTCTCTCCCCGGATGCGGGCGGCCCCCGATGCCACCTCGCGGATCTGCTCCACGCTCTGCACCCGCGTGCCCTCACGCAGCGCCTGGTAGAGCCAGGTGTTGCGCCGGTACAGGTTGAGGATGTGGCACAGCGTCGAGTCGGCCGTTTCCTCCACCGCCGCTGACGGGATGTTGCACACGGCGATGCCTGGGCGGAGCACACAGCCGTCCCAAGGGGAGGAGAGGAGTAAGTTATTGATTAAGTTGTTTCACAAATCGCTTTTTAAACGTGAATGGAGAGGGAGGTTTGGATGAGGGTTGAGGTGCCTTGCTCAATGGGTACAGGACAGGGGCAGTGGTCATTGGTGTTCAAACCTCACTGTCTACCTGTACCTAATGAGCAAGACGCCTTGCTCAATGGGTACAGGACTGGGGCAGTGGACATTGGGGTTCAAACCCAGAACCTCAGGGAGGTTTCCTCTCTAGAGAGTGGTTCGACTGTTATATTCTTTAATTTCCATCTGGAATTAATAAAGCTTATCTGATCTCTTAATTCAATTACTTGATACAATATCCTAGTGGAGTAGATTGAGATATTGTAATAGTTGTTGCCTTGTGATCTTTATCTTCCTTTTTTTATTTTTTTAGTCTATTGGGTTTTTAATCTCTAGCTCTGTTATTAATATTGTCAGATTGTTTCCCCATTTTAAGAGAAACCATAAGAAGTATTTTATTATTCCCCAAAGGAAATGTGGAACACTCTTCTGCAAGAGACTAATTTTCTACACTTTTGTTGGATACATAAATAGTTTTATTTAGTGTTATCATGATGTAGAACTACACAACTGCATAAGAGCAGTATAATATACTCGGTTTCAGATCTAAATGGGAATGTACTATTATTATTTATTGTTGTTGTTCTGCATATGTTACCACTGACATTATACCAGATTATCTTTACGTCTTTCTTTTTAAAAAAAACAACATATTGTCTACATACATAGTGCGTTAAACCTCCTGGACTAAGATTTTTCCTTTGTAGTCTCTCTTTGGTCCACCGTATGTCCGGCCTGTCCACGGTCACGTTTGTGCCTCATTGACTAGCGAGACATGACAGGTCTTGGCCCTTGGAAGATTTCCCAGAATTCCCCTTGGGGGGACTATAGCAGTTTTCAATCTGTGGGCCGCAGCCCGTAAGTGGGCTTCAGCAGGGGACAAGGCGATTGCAGGGATGTCCCCAATAAAATGTTTTATATATACTGTATCTATACAGTATTTGAATGGCCTGTATACTCTGTCGATATCCTTTTCGTTTCATAAGGATTTTTGGAGAAAGATTGAAAAGGAGTATACTGAATATTGAGGAATAATATACATCCTGAAATGTTAACATGTTGTGTGTGTGTGTGTGTGTGTGTGTGTGTGTGTGTGTGTGTGTGTGTGTGTGTGTGTGTGTGTGTGTGTGTGTGTGTGTGTGTGTGTGTGTGTGTGTGTGTGTGCCTGCCTATTTTAGTGTGTTTGCGTGTGTGTGTCTCTTAGTGTCTGTGTGTGTGTGTATGTGTGTGTGTCTCTTAGTGTGTGTGTGTGTGTGTGTGTGTCTCTTAGTGTCTCTGTGTGTGTGTGTGTGTGTGTGTGTGTGTGTGTGTTGTGTGTGTGTGTGTGTGTGTGTGTGTGTGTGTGTGTGTGTGTGTGTGTGTGTGTGTGTGTGTGTGTGTGTGTGTGTGTGTGTGTGTGTGTCTCTTAGTGTCTCTGTGTGTGTGTGTCTCTAAAGTGTCTCTGTACGTGTGAGTGTGTGTGTCTCTTAGTGTCTCTGTATGTGTGTGCGTGTCTTTTAGTGTGTGTGTGTCTCTCAGTGTCTCTGTGTGAGTGTGTGTGTCTCTTAGTGTCTCTGTATGTGTGTGTGTGTCTTTTAGTGTGAGTGTGTGTGTCTCTAGTGTCTCTGTGTGTGTGTGTGTGTGTGTGTGTCTCTTAGTGTCTCTGTATGTGTCTGTCTTTTAGTGTGAGTGTGTGTCTCCTAGTGTCTCTGTATGTGTGTGTGTGTGTGTGTCTTAGTGTCTCTGTATGTGTGAGTGTGTCTTTTAGTGTGTGTGTGTGTCTCTTAGTGTCTCTGTATGTGTGAGTGTGTCTTTTAGTGTGTGTGTGTGTGTCTCTTAGTGTCTCTGTATGTGTGAGTGTGTCTTTTAGTGTGTGTGTGTGTGTTTCTTAGTGTCTCTGTGTGTGTGTGTGAGTGTGTCTTTTAGTGTGTGTGTGTGTGTCTCTTAGTGTCTCTGTATGTGTGAGTGTGTCTTTTAGTGTGTGTGTGTGTGTTTCTTAGTGTCTCTGTGTGTGTGTGTGAGTGTGTCTTTTAGTGTGTGTGTGTGTCTCTTAGTGTCTCTGTGTGTGTGAGTGTGTCTTTTAGTGTGTGTGTGTGTGTCTCTTAGTGTCTCTGTGTGTGTGAGTGTGTCTTTTAGTGTGTGTGTGTGTGTGTGTGTGTGTCTCTTAGTGTCTCTGTATGTGTGAGTGTGTCTTTTAGTGTGTGTGTGTGTGTCTCTTAGTGTCTCTGTATGTGTGAGTGTGTCTTTTAGTGTGTGTGTGTGTGTTTCTTAGTGTCTCTGTGTGTGTGTGTGAGTGTGTCTTTTAGTGTGTGTGTGTGTGTCTCTTAGTGTCTCTGTGTGTGTGAGTGTGTCTTTTAGTGTGTGTGTGTGTGTCTCTTAGTGTCTCTGTATGTGTGAGTGTGTCTTTTAGTGTGTGTGTGTGTGTGTGTTTCTTAGTGTCTCTGTGTGTGTGTGTGAGTGTGTCTTTTAGTGTGTGGTGTGTGGGTCTCTTAGTGTCTCTCTATATGTGTGAGTGTGGTCTTTTAGTGTGTGTGTGTGTGTTTCTTAGTGTCTCTGTGTGTGTGTGTGAGTGTGTCTTTTAGTGTGTGTGTGTGTCTCTTAGTGTCTCTGTGTGTGTGAGTGTGTCTTTTAGTGTGTGTGTGTGTGTCTCTTAGTGTCTCTGTGTGTGTGAGTGTGTCTTTTAGTGTGTGTGTGTGTGTGTGTGTGTGTGTCTCTTAGTGTCTCTGTATGTGTGAGTGTGTCTTTTAGTGTGTGTCTCTTAGTGTCTCTGTATGTGTGAGTGTGTCTTTTAGTGTGTGAGTGTGTGTCTCTTAGTGTCTCTGTGTGTTTGTGTGTGAGTGTGTCTTTTAGTGTGTGTGTGTGTGTTTCTTAGTGTCTCTGTGTGTGTGAGTGTGTCTTTTAGTGTGTGTGTGTGTCTCTTAGTGTCTCTGTATGTGTGAGTGTGTCTTTTAGTGTGTGTGTGTGTTTCTTAGTGTCTCTGTGTGTGTGTATGAGGTCCATACCCAGCTCCCCGGCTGCCTTGATGTCTATGTTGTCGTAGCCGCTGCCGATGCGGATGATGATGCGCAGGGCCTTGAACTTCTCCAGGTCCTCGCGGGTCAGCGTGATGGTGTGGTACATCATGGCGCCCACCGCCTCGTTCAGCACCTGCAGGGGCAGGAGGACGGCGGCCAACCTCAGTTATACTCTAATACAATTAACAACTTGGGCCGGCGCAAACAAAACAATCGGTCATGACAGCCATCGCACATAGTTCAGACAGAGTTTGGTCGCCAGCCTCTAACATGTTGAAGCCCTGCAAGAAGGGCCTCAAAATGTGATATTGCCAACTGTAATCCAGCATAGCTACAGTGAAACAGTGAGTATAAATGCCACGGCTGTGCAGGGACTCTCCGCACTGAACCAACATTTTACTTCATAATGATGGAATGACGGAAGGCCGTTTTCCCGCAATGCGCACCCAGTCCATGAACGATAACTTCGAGAAAGTGCTTGTAAAAATAAAAGATTCCCTGTTTCTGATTCTGTCAGAAAGTTCAGGGTGTTTACAAGAGCTTGAATCTGCATTATCTCCAGTGACTCACGGATTGCTTACTCAACTGTCAGTTGACCGGCCAGTGGTGGGGTAGCGGCCCCATGAATGTATTAAACCAATATCGCTACGGTTTCATACCAGCATTGGGTGGTAGGCTGCATGTTAGTATTGGGGTTGTGGGCAAAGCTGTGTAATCGGATGCGGCTAATTTGTGGCCTTTTGAAACATCCATCCAGATTTTAACACTCCTGCGGCTTACAGAAAATGCAGTGTTATTTACGGTATGTGAACCTGACCTATAGTAATAGCAGAGCTACAAAAGATTGACTTTGACACTTGCACTGCACTGCAGAATAACGCTGGACACCCAGAGTGGGTAAATGAACGAGAGGTTTATATCCACATACCACACAGTAAACTGCAGTAACCTGACCAGGATTTTCTAAACACAGTGGTAAATTTACATGCAAAGAGAAAGCGAACGTCACAGCGCTGGAGGCGTCGTTCAAGGCTAACGCTTTGCACATGCCCCGGTGTCATCACGCGAGCTTTAAGTGCTCCGCGGCTCCACTAGTCGCTGGGAACGCCGTTATAAATCAACGGGGTAAGAGGCTGACTGATGCACGAGACAATGGGGAGTTGGGAGCAACAGCAGAACAACTTGTATAGACCTATTGGTTCAACGATCTATTAAGGTTTGGGTACTAACAGGCTGCTGAGTCTTTCCAAAAGACACAGCTGTCCATCCAACATTTTAGAACTGGCGAGTCATTGTGAAATGATATTCGTGACCACGCCGGCGCTTCAGTTCTATATAAATCACATATAGGGGAGCTTCTTCTTTATTTATCTCCATGGGTTTCACAGGCCCGCCCCTTGAGGAATGCAGTCTGGCACAACACTGTTATCAGCTATAGTCATGGTCAGGTGATTATATCTTTCATAAAGGAGAGAGGGAAGAAAATAAAGGTGATATTGGTATACCAAGCCTGGTTCTCTCGCCTGCTCCCCAATCCTCCCAAAGGCAATGAATGTAAAAACAGAAATACAAGCTCCCGACATCCATTTTCTTTCTGTGTTCATGCGTGCGTATTGTGTGTGCACAGTGTTTGTGCATTGTGTGTGTGCGTGCATGCGTAAGTGTGTGTTGTGTGTGAGGGGGCTATGTATGAGTAGTCTTCAAACAGATCCGACTTTTACATCTATTGCCTTAGGCACCTCTGTGATTGCGACGGTGCGTGTGTGTGTGTGTGTGTGCATGCGGGTGTGCGTGAGAGAGACAGAGCGAGATAGAAAGAGAGGGACAGAAGATGTGTGCGTGCAGCAGCAGCAGCATGTGTATCCGTGTACAGGGCTCCTATTGTGTGGCTGTGTGCTGACCGTGGGCGTGTCGGACGGGTATCTGTGTGTCCAGAAGGTCCTGTTTGTACTGGATTGCCTTTACAGAACATTTCACTGGTGGGTGTGATGTAAGGGACAGTATACGCTAGAGATACAGCAGAAAGCTGGCACAAAGGCCAGGGTTTTGTTTCCATGCACCCACATTCATAAATGCCGGTTGCTGTGTTAGGTAGTTACAACTATATATATGATGACACATCCGACATAGGGAAATATGGGCCACTAGCTTTTATGGAATTGTATTATTATCCACGCAGTGTCTTGATCGCTATTTCATACACAGCATAATATCGACATGCATTAACCAAACACAGTGTAATGTAATGTAATGAACATTAAGGGCGTGTTCACACGGGCAGTTTTTTTTTTATTAAATAACACCTGACTCTTACCAACTAAAAAACTGACAGGGTGTTTTTTTCTAGAGCACATTCCAAATCGGTTAAACTGTCGGAACACTGTTCGGTTAGCGCATCAAAGTGGTTTGGCTACACTACTTGAATCAGTATCACAATGTCGAGGATGAGAAAATTAGGCCTTGTTTTGGCGTTAGATGCCAACGACGATAACGACGAACCTTCCCGTTTGTGGGTGCATGATATAAACCGGGGACGGCACAGCAGTACGGGGCATATATCATAGTACACTTATGTCCCAAAAATCCCACCGATCGTTCTCCAGATACTCTCCTTCTGATATATGTTGTGGTACAACTTGTTGGTCATGTCGCATAGCTCGACATGTTCACCTACAAGGACAACCAGTTTGCTCCGTCGGAAAATACTTTTTGGTTTGGGTCGCCATTCTTCTTTCCTAAGTGACGTAAGCGCTCGTCATCATTGGTCAGCTGTCAAAAAACTGCCTGACGTTGGGGTGCTTTTTCTTTGGCGAGTTGAACTAATCTCAACTTGAAAACCACCCAGAGCGGTGAAAAAAACCCGCTGGCAGCGGTGTTTTTAAAAGCACCCAGGATGTTTTTACAAAAAGCACTCTGTACCATAGGAATATAATGTAAAACATCCACCCGCACCGGGCAGTTCACACTGCCCGTGTGAACACGCCCTTACAGATTGTTTTATTTTTGCACTTTATCGTATCTGCTTGGTTTTTGCTACACAAGGCTAAAGGTGTCTGGTCTCTTCCAAGGAGGCGCAAATAAATAGCTGTCCTCTCCCCCTTGGCAGGCAGTGCACGGGACAACTAACTGCACCGTTTACAGCTCTAGCTGCCCAGTGTAATTACAATGCAATTCCATCACCAGCACTTTCCCTCCTTACTTGAGACTGCAGCAAATGGACGGCAGAGTGGGAGTTGGGGGGGAGGGCGGGTGAAATGGGCTGATATGGGTTAACAACACGCTGCAATGCTGTTACCCTCTCACAGAGAATACACAGGAGGGAGGGAGGGGAGCGAGAGAGAGCGAGAGCGAGCGAGAGCGAGAGCGAGCGAGAGCGAGAGAGAGAGAACGAGGGAGTGGGGGGGGGGGAAATAGAGAGAGAGAGGGGGGGAAGATAGGGGGAGCGGAGAGAGAGAGAGGGGGGGGATCAAGAGAGAGACATTTCTGCTCCTGGACAAATGCAAAACACGCAATTAAACAGCGATCCGTCTTGCCACAGTCCCTTGGCCCTTTCAAAGCGACTCCTAGATTGGCCCCTCACTACCGCCGATGAAATCTAATGGAAAAGATCATCCTGAGGCGCCGGGGGGGCTCGTACCTTCTCATGGATCTCCTGTGTGGACTGGGCGTCGCAGAAGGCCACGGTGGCCAGGTCTTTAAGGATGGGCATCTCCACTGTGCAGTCCCGCCCGTCCAGCAGCGCCACCAGGGGGCGCGGGTGCATGGGCCCGTTCATGATCTGGGGCCGGATACCTGGAGGGAGAGGGGGGGGGGGGGGCAGGGGTTAGATGGGCCAGCATACACGAGACAGCCTACGTGTGATAGCCTCTAGGCGTAAGCCTACATGAGCAAGCGTAGATGAGTTAGCAATGCATACGTGTGTTAGCCCACAGCTATGAGCGTACATCAATTAGCCTGCATATGCCAGCCTACGTGCGCTAGCCTGTAGCCTTGAGCGTACATCTATTTGCCTACGTGTGTGAGCCTACGTGAGTTAGCCTACAGGTGTGGAGGAGCACATGGCGGTGGGAGATTAGAGGTGATGTGTGGGCAGGAACAAAAACAACATCTAGAGGCACAGCGGGAGGAAATGTTTGAACATCGTGTGTATTTTTCTAGCTTGATGTTCCACAGCAGTAGTACACTGGCTTGGGAGCGTGGGGGGCAGATGGTGCCCTCACACGGACAGACACACGCACATGCGCACACACACAGGTCAATAAAGTATATACTGGGATTGACCCGCTTTCTACTTTGAACCATTGTTATCAACTCCAACACAGGTCGATATCAAAACAAATGTGCTCCTCTTTGACAGACACACACAAATACATTTATGATCAAACACACACACATACATACACATTTATGATCAAACACAAACATTCACAAACACATATTTACAATCAAACACATGCACGCACGCACGCACGCACCACGCACACACACACACACACACACATCCAAGCGGATAAAATACTAGCCCCCTCACTTGTGTCTGATTGCTGCTACAAACACTGTTACCAGGCAACAGGTCCTTTCACCCCATGAGGTCACCGCATCCATTATCCAATCACCACACAGAGGCTGGCAGGCCTAAGGTGTGTGTGTGTGTGTGTGTGTGTGTGTGTGTGTGTGTGTGTGTGTGTGTGTGTGTGTGTGTGTGTGTGTGTGTGTGTGTGTGTGTGTGTGTGTGTGTGTGTGTGTGTGTGTTGTGTCTCTCCTTTACCGCCTGTGCACAGTGAATGGACTGATAGCATTTGGCTGATGGAGTGGCACTGAGCTCCAGAACTGCCTAAAACCACCAGCATTTCAGCCATTGGCTGTGTTTTTTCTCACGGGTCTTTCTTTTTTCCTATGTCATCCCTTACCTGCGGTCATCTCAATGTATGACGATGCATGCGTGTGGCTATTTAAACACGGTGGTGTTCAACTCCTTGCATTGTCTTGAGTGAAGACTATAGGAGGAATAAATGGATATAGATTCTGGCACGCCAGTTGTCATGGATATTGTCACCTCTTGCTCCCAGAATGATAACAATGCACAATAACTCGGGAGATGGGTGCACACACATGCCTGCATTGATGGGATCGGGTCATCTTACTGGAGATGGCCAATGCGATCACAACATCTCTGTTGCATAAATGTGATGCCCTTCAGCGATACACTCGGTACAGTGGGAGTGTGGAAACACTAGTACTACAGGAGAGAGGAAACACACTGGGCTGTGTGTTTGGACCCAGATCAACTCCATATTGTTTTAAAGAGAGGAGTAGCAGGGAGTGCATGGGAACAGAGGAGGGAGGGTGCTCTCTACGCCACTCCTTGGCTCCCTGCTGCCTGTTGTCATGGTGATTAGAGGATTTGGGCAGGATTATGAAATATTTTATTTAGTGGCATCTGTGCTGCTGGGGAGGACATCAAAGCTTGCCCTCTCTCTCTTTTTCTCTCTCCCCCTCGCTCCCTCTCCCCCTCTCTCTCTGTCTCTGTCCGACTCTCTCTCTCTCTCTCTCTCTCTCTCTCTCTCTCTCTCTCTCTCTCTCTCTCTCTCTCTCTCTCTCTCTCTCTCTCTCTCTCTCTCTCTCTCTCTCTCTCTCTCTCTCTCTCTCTCCTCTCTCTCTCTCTCTCTCTCTCTCTCTCTCTCTCTCTCTCTCTCTCTCTCTCTCTCTCTCTCTCTCTCTCTCTCTCTCTCCATTTTTCTTGTTCTTTTCATCCTCCTTTCCATTTCAGGGAACACCAGCAGTTTTGTAAGAATGATAAGCAGAACATGCAAAACAGAAGGCACTTCCACATATATACACAGGGAAAAGCACACAAGCACACATATTTTTTCCCCTGAATAAACATACACTATTATTAGGAGGTCGTAACCTACAAAATGCACCAAATGCACCAGCCAAGATGGCAGAAATCTAAAGAGCAATTTACTGCCTTTTCATGCTGCCGTAAAAAAAAAAAAGATGATGTTCCCTGCTTTTGTGCAACATCTCAAGGAAACAATTACGCTCCCTTCAGAAAAATCTTTGACAGTGTAACACAATTAAATCTGAAGCATCGGCTCACACTGAAATCATATATGGCATATATGGCTGAAAAACAAGATTGAACGTGGGAAAAAAAGCTGGACCATGTGAACACAAGATGGAAGAACAAGATGGAACATGAGATAAACAAGATGGTAAAACCAGACGGAACATGGGAAAATAAAGTTAGAACATGGGTAAAGCAAGATGGAACATGGGACAAATCCTGTGAAAGCTACCCTGATGGCGGTGACCATTGTCAGATCCTGCAGAGATCAATCAATATCCATTGACCGGCATTCAAAATATCAAGGGAAATTAACAAATTACACCATGCTGGTGGCTTTGTAATGTAGTGTGATGGGTCGGTATTAGTGTATATTCCACACCTTTAGTCCATTACCACCTTTGTACTCCATTCCGATTAAACCGTCTGAGAGAGACTGGGGAAGCAAGGCCAACTGCACATTCATCCACTATTATATTGTGGGATGATCACACACACACACACACACACACACACACACACACACACACACACACACACGCACGACACACACACACACACACACACACACACACACACACACACACACACACACACGCGCGCGCGTGCGCGTGGAGGACAGTGGTGGAGAGCTGGAGAAGGGTGTTTATATGCAAATAAACCAACATGTGTAGGAAAACGCACAGGCTTGTTATCTCTGTCCATCAAAGCAGGCAAGGCAAAGAGCACAAACAGCTTTGCAAAAACAACGGCAAAACGATGGTAAAGAGCCCTGTGTAAATAGCGCATAAAACCACTGCAGTAGGAGGGACGTGCAGAGGAAGTGTGGAAAGGTAAACATGGAGGCCAGAAGTAAAGGAACACAATAATAGGAAAGAACATAGGTGTGAGAACAGGGGGGTGAGGGTGGAAGCGGAGAACGAGTAGAAAAGCAAAACAAGTCGGGGACTTTTTTAATATGTATATATATATATATACACAAAAACAGGATTAAAAAACATGCCTGCAGTGTGGAGGAATGTGTTGGTGCCTCCACCTCACCTTGTTTTAATGAAGCATTCTGCTGCAAAAGCCACTCTCACATTCTCAACCACTTTCTGTCTGTTGTTGTTCAGCAGAGTCAGGCTGTTGAGTGAAGGCAGGTGTGCGTGCCTGTATGCCTGCGCGCGCGCGCGTGCGTGCGTGCGTGCGTGCGTGCGTGCGTGCGCGTGTGTGTGTGTGTGTGTGTACAGGAGGGGGATGTCAGCCAAACACACCTGGGCATTCACAACTTTCCATTAAACCACTGCTTCATTGTTGCACGACTCACTAGCACAGAAACACCCGAACACAAGACACACAAGCTAAAAAATATGCAACGAAATAGAGTTGCAACAGAATCCTCCTCCGCGAGGAGCAGAATCATGCAAGTGCGTGTCTGGAGAAACAGGGCGGCCTCTGGATGAGGAGCGGCGTCATTCGGAGAACTGGGTCAAGGCAATGTTGAGTAATTATTTCCCGGTGGCTTATAGCC
>OLKM01002134.1:0-12500 GCA_900291075.1 Melanogrammus aeglefinus
CTGGGCCCGTGAGGTACTACACTGGGCCCCTACAGTACTACACCTGGCCCCGTAAGGTACATTTACACTGGGCCCGTGCAGGTACTCCTGGGCCCGTTAACGGGTACTACATGGGCCCCGTACAGGTACTAACCTGGGCCCCGTACAGGTACTACACTGGGCCCCGCGCAGGTACTACACTGGGCCCCGTGCAGGTACTACACTGGGCCCCGTGCAGGTACTACACTGGGCCCCGTGCAGGTAAAAGACTGGGCGGTGGGAACCACCACAGGCGGTCACCACGGTTTGGTCACCACGTGGTGAATGGCCGCTAATGTGTGAGTTTGCCTTTTGAATGAGGAGGTGACGCTGCTATACCTTAAATTAATCATTGATTATCACACTGACTAGAAATTGCCGGTTCCTTTTGGAATAATTGTAAAAGGGGTGGTGAGGGGATGTGGCGTGACAACGTAGAATGAAGTGGGTCCCCAAAACAAACTGCAGCCACTAGAAGGTAGAGGATGGATGGCTTTAATCCCAGGCTGTGGGGGGGGACCTCCCTCCAACATTACTCACTCTAGCATCTGGACTAGAGATGCAGCAAGATGAAATTCCAATGAAAATTCGACACTGATATTATGAAGCTCCTACACACCGACGCCGCAGCTAACACGGCCGCAGGGACATTGTTTCATTTGAACAACGTAGCGTATCACCCCCCCAGACGCTGCTCCCGGCCGCCAGCCTGCTGCAGCTGAACGGCGTGCGCGACGCCTGCTGTAAGTTCCTCCTCAGCCAGCTGGACCCGTCCAACTGCCTGGGCATCCGCGGCTTCGCCGACACGCACTCCTGCAGCGACCTGCTGAAGTCGGCCCACAAGTACGTGCTGCAGCACTTTGTGGAGGTCTCCAAGACGGAGGAGTTCATGCTGCTGCCGCTCAAACAGGTAGGCCCGCGTCGACTCACCTTGCTGTGGTGGTTGTTGTTGTTGTTGTTGTTGTTGTTGTTGTTGACGACCTTGGCTGACAGGACCTTGGAGTTACCTCGAGTGGTGGTGGTGGTGGAGGAGGTGGAGGTGGTGGTGATGGTGGTGGTGGAGGTAGAGGTGGTGGAGGTGGTGGAGGTGGTGGTGGTGGTGGTGGTGGATGGTGGTGGTAGTGGTGGTGGTGGAGGAGGTGGTGGTGGTGGTGGGTAGAGGTGGTGGTGGTGGTGGTGGAGGTGGTGGTGGTGGAGGTGGTGGTGGTGGTGGTGGAGGTGGTGGTGGTGGTGGTGGAGGTAGTGGTGGTGTGTGGTGAGGTGGCGGTGGTGGAGGTGGTGGTGGTGGTAGAGGTGGTGGTGGAGGTGGTGGAGGTGGTGGTGGAGGTGGTGGTGGTGGTAGAGGTGGCGGTGGGGGAGGTGGTGGTGGTGGTGGTAGAGGTGGCGGTGGGGCAGACTGCCCGATGGGGTCATCAGAGGGTGGGCCTCGACCTTTCACCCCTAACCCTAACCCTGGCCTTGACCTTTCACCCCTAACCTAACAGATGAAGCCGTCAGTCCCCAGCTCTGTGGGTTCCTCCCAGCTCTCCTCAGCTGTGTGCCCACATGTTTAATGTGTGGGCACACTTCCTGCCAAAGATAGCCAGGTCTACAGCCCACAGGGACTAACCCGGGCTGTAGACCTGGCTATCTTTACATAGAGACAGGAAGTGGGCCCTGGGCCCACTTCCTGCCGGCGGTCTATATGTGGGCTGTCGGCCGCAGCAGGGAAGCATTTCCTGTGCTGAGAACGTGTTTGAAAGGTCAACTCAAAACCAAATTAGGTATAATGTGCGTCATCTTTATGGAAAAAAAGCAAAGGCTAGTGTTGTTCTTTGTTGCAGTGTATGTATCAGGAGCACATGTGTTTTTACCAGTTTGAGTTCACAGATATTAAGTGGTGTTTTACCCTGAAGCTATATCCAGGCAGGGGAAAAACCATGACTACATGAAATCCCTCCAATTAATTCAGACTAGTTCAGTACAGGAGCGGGGTGCTGTTGGATCATCTTGGGGGGTCACCCAGGTCCAAACACAAGCCAAATCGCAAAGTTTGCTGGAAAGCAATACACATGCTTGTGTATTGTGTATTGCTTTCCATCCGTCATTTTTAAATACCCCGCGCAGCGTGTGAACGCAAAGGATTCTGGGTATATTGGCTCCGTGAGGATCCAGCGATGCATCCTTGAAAAATCTCGGATTTCTCAAAAACAGAGGACGCGAAAAGGGCGCGTGCTCTCAACATTGGAGCAGTGCTTGTCGGCATTCTATGACGTAGCGTCCTTTAAGAGGTCCTTAACAGCTTCTGTCTCTCTCTGTCTCTGTCTCAGCCTCTGTCTCTGTTTCCTTCTCTGTCTCTTTCCTGTCTCTGCCACTGTCTCTGTCTGTTTCATCTCTGTCTCTGTTTCCTTCTCTGTCTCTCTCTCAGCCTCTTTCCTGTCTCTGTCTCTGTTTCCTCTCTGTCTCTGTCTCAGCCTCTGTCTCTCTCTCCGACTCTTTCCTGTCTCTGCCACTGTCTCTGTCTGTTTCATCTCTGTCTCTGTTTCCTTCTCTGTCTCTGTCTCAGCCTCTGTCTCTCTCTCAGCCTCTTTCCTGTCTCTGTCTCTGTTTCCTCTCTGTCTCTGTTTCCTCTCTGTCTCTGTCTCTGTTTCCTCTCTGTCTCTGTCTGTTTCCTCTCTGTCTCTGTCTCTGTTTCCTCTCTGTCTCTGTCTGTTTCCTCTCTGTCTCTGTCTGTTTCCTCTCTGTCTCTGTCTCTGTTTCCTCTCTGTCTCTGTCTGTTTCCTCTCTGTCTCTGTCTGTTTCCTCTCTGTCTCTGTCTGTTTCCTCTCTGTCTCTGTCTCTGTTTCCTCTCTGTCTCTGTTTCCTCTCTGTCTCTGTCTGTTTCCTCTCTGTCTCTGTCTCTGTTTCCTCTCTGTCTCTGTCTGTTTCCTCTCTGTCTCTGTTTCCTTCTCTGTCTCAGCCTCTGTCTCGGCTCTCCCTAATCTGTCTCTGTCTCCTCCCTGTCTCACTCTCTCACTACAGATCGATGGCACAGACAGACCTGCACAAGGCCCCTGTAGTGTCTGAAACACTCACACTAAAACCAGACCGACGTCAGACAGGCTGTCGTTAGTTGCACACATGTGTACACATTTAAATGTCAAAGGTAAAAATAGAGTTTCCAAAGAGCCGTGGTAACTTAAAAAGGTACCATGGGTTTCATTAGTGTCTCACACAACACAGCGGGCTTCTAATGAAGTCTTCTGCATGTTATCTCACCGGGGGATGGAGTGTGATCAGGGAGGGTGGGTGCTCTACCCACATGCACACACCCTGCTCGTCTCTAGTGTCTGAGAACAGGGTGCCATCTTTATCTCTGTTCTACTTTTCTTCGTCTATCTCCTTTCTCTACAGCCCTCTCCCTCTGTCGCCTGTGTCTAAACTCTCTGCTATGTATCTCTAATCTCTCGCCCCCTCTTTCCCTCCTATATCTCTATTGCCTCTCGCCCCCTCGCTCTCTCAGCTGTCTCTAGCCCCGATGTACCTCAAACCTCTCTGTCGTCCCATCCATCTGTAATGTCTCTCGCCCCCTCTCTCTAATGTCTCTCTCTCGTTCTCCCTCTCTCTAATGTCTCTCTCTCGTTCTCCCTCTCTCTCTCCCTCCCATCCATCTCTAATGTCTCTCACCCCCTCTCTTATGTCTCTCGTTCTCCCCCTCTCTCTAATGTCTCTCACCCCCTCTCTCTAATGTCTCTCACCCCTCTCTCTAATGTCTCTCGCCCTTCTCTAATGTCTCTCTCTCGTTCTCCCTCTCTCTCTCCCTCCCATCCATCTCTAATGTCTCTCGCCCCCTCTCTCTTATGTCTCTCGTTCTCCCCCTCTCTCTAATGTCTCTCTCCCCCTCTCTCTAATGTCTCTCACCCCCTCTCTCTAATGTCTCTCCCCCTCTCTCTAATGTCTCCCGCCACTCTCTCTAATGTCTCTCGCCCCCTCTCTCTAATGTCTCTCGTTCTCCCCCTCTCTCCAATGTCTCTCGTTCTCCCCCTCTCTCTAATGTCTCTCTCCCCCTCTCTTGAATGTCTCTCACCCCCTCTCTCTAATGTCTCTCACCCCCTCTCTCTAAGGTCTCTCGCCCCCTCTCTCTAATGTCTCTCTCCCCTCTCTCTAATGTCTCTCCTCCTATCAATCTCTAATGTCTCTCGCCCCTCTCTCTAATGTCTCTCGCCCCTCTCTCTAATGTCTCTCGCCCCCTCTCTCTAATGTCTCTCATTCTCCCCCTCTCTCTAATGTCTCTCGCCCCTCTCCCTAATGTCTCTCGTTCTCGCCCTCTCTCTAATGTCTCTCACCCCCTCTCTCTAATGTCTCTCGCCCCCTCTCTCTAATGTCTCTCGCCCCTCTCTCTAATGTCTCTCGCCCCTCTCTCTAATGTCTCTCCTCCTATCAATCTCTAATGTCTCTCCCCCTCTCTCTAATGTCTCTCGCCCCCTCTCTCTAATGTCTCTCGCCCCCTCTCTCTAATGTCTCTCGCCCCCTCTCTCTAATGTCTCTCGCCCCCTCTCTCTAATGTCCTTCTCCCATCCATCTCTAATGTTCTCATTCGCCCCCTCTCCTCTAATGTCTCTCTCCCCTCTCTCTAATGTCTCTCGTCTCGCCCTCTCTCTAATGTCTCTCGCCCCTCTCTCTAATGTCTCTCGCCCCCTCCTCTCTCTAATGTCTCTCGCCCCCTCTCTCTAATGTCTCTCGCCCCCTCTCTCTAATGTCCTTCTCCCATCCATCTCTAATGTCTCTCGCCCCCTCTCTCTAATGTCTCTCTCCCCCTCTCTCTAATGTCTCTCGCCCCTCTCTCTAATGTCTCTCGCCCCTCTCTCTAATGTCTCTCGCCCCTCTCTCTAATGTCTCCCATCCATCTCTAATGTCTCTCGCCCCTCTCTCTAATGTCTCACCCCCTCTCTCTAATGTCTCTCGCCCCCTCTCTCTAATGTCTCCCATCCATCTCTAATGTCTCTCGCCCCCTCTCTCTAATGTCTCTCGCCCCTCTCTCTAATGTCTCTCGCCCCTCTCTCTAATGTCTCTCGCCCCTCTCTCTAATGTCCCCCCCAGGTCCTGGACCTGATCTCCAGTGACAGCCTCAACGTGCCGTCGGAGGAGGAGGTGTACCGCGCCGTGCTCAGCTGGGTGAAGCACGACGTCGACGGCCGCCGCCAGCACGTCCCCTGGGTGAGACCCCCCGACACCCCGACACCCCGACACCGCCCCCACACCCCGACACCCCGACACCGCCCCCACACCCCGACACCCCGACACCGCCCCCACACCCCGACACCCCGACACCGCCCCCACACCCCGAACACCCCGGACAACACCCCGACACCCCCCCCCGGCCCCCACGACCCCGACACCCCGCCCCCACCCAACACCCCCGACACCCCGACCCCGACACCGCACCCACACCCCGACACTGACCCCTGCACTTCATTTACATTGAGGGCATTTAGCAGACGCTTGGGTCAGAAGGGGGGGGGCAGTCAGGGGGGGGGCAGTCAGGGGGGGGCAGTCAGGGGGGGGCAGTTCAGGGGGGGGCAGTCAGGGGGGGTCCAGTCAGGGGGGGGGCAGTCAGGGGGGGGTCGCAGTCAGGGGAGGGGGGCAGTCAGGGGGGTCCAGTCAGTCAGGGCAGAGTCAGGGGGGGGGGCAGTCAGGAGGGGGTCCAGTCAGGCGGGGCGCCAGTCAGGGGGGGGGGCAGTCAGGCGGGGGGCAGTCAGGGGGGTCCAGTCAGGGGGGGGGCAGTCAGGGGGGGGTCCAGTCAGGGGGGGGCAGTCAGCGGGGGGGGGCAGTCAGGGGGGGGCAAGTCAGGGGGGGGCAGTCAGGGGGGGTCCAGTCAGGGGGGGGGCAGTCAAGGGGGGGTCCAGTCAGGGGGGGGGCCAGTCAGGGGGGTCCAGTCAGGGGGGGTCAGTCAGGGGGGGGGGCAGTCAGGGGGGCGGCAGTCAGGGGGGGGCAGTCAGGGGGGGGGGGCAGTTCAGGGGGGCAGGCAGTCAGGGGGGGCAGTCAGGGGGGGGGCAGTCAGGGGGGGGCAGTCAGGGGGGTCCAGTCAGGGCGGGCCAGTCAGGGGGGGGGCAGTCAGGGGGGGCAGTCAGGGGGGGTCCAGTCAGGGGGGGTCCAGTCAGGGGGGGTCCAATCAGGGGGTGGCGCCTCGCTCAGGGACCCCTCCACCCTCTAGGAGGAGCCGGGGGTCAGACTAGGACCTCCTGGTCGCGGGTCAGGGGGCTCCACCTCCTGAGCCGCGGCCCGACTCCGGCCTCCGGCCTCCCCCTTCCTCTGCCGCCCCCCAGCTGATGAAGTGCGTGCGCCTGCCCCTGCTGCGGCGGGACTTCCTGATGGGCAGCGTGGACACGGAGCTGCTGGTGCGGCACCACTCGGAGGTCAAGGACCTGCTGATCGAGGCGCTCAAGTACCACCTGATGCCCGAGCAGCGCGGCGTGCTCAGCAACAGCCGCACACGGCCCCGCCGCTGCGAGGGGGCCAGCCCCGTGCTGTTCGCCGTCGGTAAGGGTCTGTCTGTCTGTCTGTCTGTCTGTCTGTCTGTCTGTCTGTCTGTCTGTCTGTCTGTCTGTCTGTCTGTCTGTCTGTCTGTCTGTCTGTCTGTCTGTCTGTCTGTCTCTCTCTCTCTCTCTCTCCCCCCCCTCTCTCTCTCTCTCTCTCTCTCTCTCTCTCCCATCGATCGCCCCATGAGGCCGTCTCTCGTTCGCCCTCCCTGCCTCGATCAATGAGGAGTTTTTGCTTTCTCTCTCTGTTTTCTCTTTCTCGACCGCTCTCTTGGAGGGATAGATGGACACACACACAAACACATACGCACACACACACCCTTCAATGGCCAACACTGCCACATTAGACAATATGATGTGTACCCTCTCTCTCTCTCTCTCTCTCTCTCTCTCTCTCTCTCTGTCTCTCTCTCTCTCGTCTCTCTCTCTCTCTCTCTCTCTCTCTCTCTCTGTCTCTGATCTGTCTCTGTCTGTCCGTCTCTCTCTCTCTCTCTCTCTCTCTCTCTCTCTCTCTCTCTCTCTCACTCCGCTGTCTTCTCTCTCTCTCTCTGTCTCTCTGTCTCTCTCTCTCTCTCTCTTCCTCTCTCTCTCTCCCCTCTCTCTCTCTCTCTCTCTCTGTCTCTGTCTCTGTCTCGGTCGTCTTCCTGCTCTCTCTCTCATCTCTCCCTCTCTCATTCTCGCTCTCCTCTCTCTTCTCTTCTCTCTCTCTGTCTCTCTCCCTCTCCCTCTCTCTCTCATCTCTCTCTCTCTCGCTCTTCCTCTCCTCTGTCTCGTCTCTCTCTCTTCTCTCTCTCTCTCTCTCTCTCTCTCTCTCTCTCTCTCTCTCTCTCTCTCTCTCTCTCTCTCTCTCTCTCTCTCTCTCTCTCTCTCTCTCTCTCTCTCTCTCTCTCTCTCTCATGTGTCATCAGTACTCATGCTGACAGTAACAGTAGTATCATCTTTTATTAGAGCGTCTGATGTGTTATTATGGAGAGACTGTGTGGGCCGTGTGTCTAAATAACCTCAGACCAACTAAGCTGTTCCATCAACACCTTCAATATTTATAGACAGTTATATAACACACACACACACACACATTTTCTATGGCATGCTAGTCAATAAATAGACTAATCTCAATGTTTCAAAAACGTTGGTCACTTTTTCTGGAGAGCAAGTGGACATGTACTGGATGAGTTTATATATTCTCCACCGTTTGAAGACATACTGACGTGTTGCTGACCCGCTGCATGTGTGCCTCCTGGCCAGGGGGGGGCAGTCTGTTCGCCATCCACGGGGACTGCGAGGCCTACGACACGCGCACCGACCGCTGGCACATGGTGGCGTCCATGTCTACGCGGCGTGCGCGGGTGGGCGTGGCCGCCATCGGGAACAGACTCTATGCTGTGGGAGGGTGAGTGACCCCCATGACCCCCCCACCGCTGTTATGGGGCGTTTTTCAGATCAAGCGTGAGTTGCGTTGCCTCGCATAACATATTGCATTCTGGGATCAAAACGACACATGACATGGAGGGGACATATTGTACCACCAGGTGTGAGTGGGATTAGCCTGACAAGCCGTTTCCAAAATCTGCCCCGTATGACATCACTAGTGGGCGTGTCCACCTAGATGTGTGCTGATAGAGAAGCAACGTTTACGTCAGTCCACTGGGGAGGCTGGTGGACCTATCAGCACAGGTCTAGGAGGACACGCCCACTAGTGATGTCATACCGGGCAGATTTTGGAAACGGCTTGTAAGGCTGTTCCCACTCACCTGGTGGTACAATATGTCCCCTTTAAGAACTCACAGACGCCCCATCCGTCGGCTTTTCTGTGCAAATGGTCTCAAATAAGTGCGGACATAAGACCCCTCAACGTATCGAATTATTGGGAGGAATTTGCCACGTGAGACATGACATAACTCCTTTCAGAGAGGCGTGCCCTCTCCCAAACTGCTTGTTCAAACAACGTGAAGAGCACCTGTGTCCGACCTGGCCTGGGGGGAACCTGTGACATGATGACAACAGGAAGGGAGGAGAGTGTTCCAACGGGTCATTAGTGAAACACAACCGACACAGAACACACCATCGAGTGTAAAACACAACAACACAGAACACACCATCGAGTTTAAACACAACAACACAGAACACAACATCGAGTGTAAATACAACAACACAGAACACAGCATCGAGTGTAAAACACAACAACACAGAACACAGCATCGAGTGTAAAACACAACAACACAGAACACAGCATCGAGTGTAAATACAACAACACAGAACACAGCATCGAGTGTAAATACAACAACACAGAACACAGCATCGAGTGTAAATACAACAACACAGAACACAGCATCGAGTGTAAATACAACAACACAGAACACAGCATCGAGTGTAAATACAACAACACAGAACACAGCATCGAGTGTAAATACAACAACACAGAACACAGCATCGAGTGTAAATACAACCACAACAGAACACAGCAATCGAGTGTAAATACAACAACACAGAACACAGCATCGAGTGTAAATACAACAACACAGAACACAGCATCGAGTGTAAATACAACAAAACAGAACACAGCATCGAGTGTAAATACAACAACACAGAACACAGCATCGAGTGTAAATACAACAACACAGAACACAGCATCGAGTGTAAAACACAACAACACAGAACACAGCATCGAGTGTAATGATATGATGAGGATGAGGATGAAGATGATGATGATGATGGTGATGAGGATGATGATGGTGGTGATGATGGTGATGATGGGGATGATGGTGATGATGATGATGATGATGGTGGTGGTGATGGTGATGATGGGGATGATGATGGTGGTGATGATGATGATGATGATGATGAGGATGATGATGGTGATGATGATGATGATGATGATGGTGATGATGATTATCAACAGGTTTGTAGTAGTTTGTAATAATGTGACCCTCTGAGCTTGACACTCGGTGAACAGTAAGCGTGTCCCCCCCCCGCCCCCCCCAGCTATGACGGGACCTCGGACCTGGCCACGGTGGAGTCCTACGACCCCGTTACCAACACCTGGCAGCCCGAGGTTTCCATGGGGACGCGGCGGAGCTGTCTGGGCGTGGCCGTCCTGCACGGCCTGCTGTACGCCGCGGGGGGCTACGACGGGGCGTCCTGCCTCAACAGGTAGGGGGGCGGGGCCTACTGCCTCAACAGGTAGGGGGGGGGGCCTACTGCCTCAACAGGTAGGGGGCGGGGCCTACTGCCTCAACAGGTAGGGGGCGGGGCCTACTGCCTCAACAGGTAGGGGGCGGAGCCTACTGCCTCAACAGGTAGGGGGGCGGGGCCTACTGCCTCAACAGGTAGGGGGCGGGGTCACTGCCTCAACAGGTAGGGGGCGGGGCCTACTGCCTCAACAGGTAGGGGGCGGGGCCTACTACCTCAACAGTAGGGGGCGGCGCCTACTGGCTTCAACAGGTAGGGGGCAGGCCTACTGCCTCAACAGGTAGAGGGCGGGGCCTACAGCCTCAACAGGTGGGGGCGGGGTCACTGCCTCAACAGGTAGGGGCGGGGGCATACTGCCTCAACAGGTAGGAGGGCCGGGGCCTACTGCTTCAACAGGTAGGGGGGCGGGGCCTACTGCCCTCACACAGGTAGAGGGCGGGGCCTACAGCCTCCAACAGGTTGGGGGCGGGGTCACTGCCTCAACAGGTAGGGGCGGGCCTACTACCTCACAGGTAAGGGAGGCGGGGCCTTCTGCTCAACAGGTAGGGGCGCGGGCCTACTGCCTCAACAGGATAGGGGGCGGGCCTACTGCTCAACAGGTAAGGGGGCGGAGCACTACTGCCTCAACAGGTAGGGGGGGCGGGGCCTACTGCCTCAACAGGTAGGGGGCGGGGCCTACAGCCTCAACAGGTTGGGGGCGGGGTCACTGCCTCAACAGGTAGAGAGCGGGGCCTACTACCTCAACAGGTAGGGGGCGGGGCCTACTGCCTCAACAAGTAGGGAGGGGCCTTCTGCCTCAACAGGTAGGGGGCGGGGCCTACTGCCTCAACAGGTAGGGAGGCGGGGCCTTCGCCTCCAACAGGTAGGGGGCGGGGCCTACGCCTCAACAGGTAGGGGCGGGCCCTACTGCCCAACTGGTAGGGGCTGGGGCCTACTGCCTCAACAGGTAGGGGGCGGAGCCTACTGCCTCAACAGGTAGGGGGGGTGGGCCCTACACTGCCTCAACAGGTAGGGGGGCGGGGCCTACAGCCCTCAACAACAGGTTGGGGGCGGGGTCACTGCCTCAACAGTAAGGGAGCGGGGCCTACTACTACCTCAACAGGTAGGGGGCGGGGCCTACTGCCTCAACAACAGGTAGGGGGGGCGGGGCCTACTGCCTCAACAGGTAGGGGGCGGGGCCTACTGCCTCAACAGGTAGGGGGCGGGGCCTACTGCCTCAACAGGTAGGGGGCGGGGCCTACTGCCTCAACAGGTAGGGGGCGGGGCCTACTGCCTCAACAGGTAGGGGGCGGGGCCTACTGCCTCAACAGGTAGGGGGCGGGGCCTACTGCCTCAACAGGTAGGGGGTAGGAGTCACACTGCCTTCAACAGGTTAGGGGGCGGGCCTACTGCCTCAACAGGTAGGGGGCCGGGGCCTACTGCCTCAACAGGACAGGTAGGGTGCGGGGCCTACTGCCTCAACAGGTAGGAGGGGGCTACTGCCTCAACAGGTAGGGGGGGCGGGGCCTCCTACCTCATCAGGGCGGGGGGGGGCCTCCTGCCTCATCAGGGGGGGCGGGGCCTCCTGCCTCATCAGGGGCGGCGGGGGGGGCTCCTGCTCATCAGGGCGGGGGGCGGGGCCCTCCTGCCTCATCAGGGGGCGGGGGCCTCATGCCTCAAACAGGTAGGGGGGCGGGGCCTCCGTCCCTCAACAGGTAGGGGGGGGGCGGGGCCCTCCTGCCTCATCAAGGGGCGGGGCGGGGCCTCCTGCCTCATCAGGGGGGGGCGGGGCCTCCTGCCTCAACAGGTAGGGGGGGGCGGGGCCTCCTGCCTCAACATGTACACAGCGGGGGGATGTAGGGGCCGGCTGTTTGGCCGGAGGAATAACCATTTATAATTTATGATAATTAAGTGTTACTTTATTGCACTCCAAACATTGCTTTAACCACGCCTTTATTTCAAATTTCTCTTTTTTTTGTATCTTTGATGATTTTCCTGTAATGTGCTGTGATCCTCTGATTCCTTTATTCTTATAAAGGTGCTTGTTGTGCCCCATCCTGGTGAGGCCAGTGCTCCTCCTCAGGGGGCCTGGCTCAGCCTCCTGGACGTTATGTTGATGTTGTGCAGAAGTCTTTGGGCTCTAAACCTTCAGTCGTCCTGTTGTCTCTCTCCCCAGCGCGGAGCGCTACGACCCTCTGACCAGCACCTGGACCTCCATCCCCGCCATGAGCACCCGGCGGAGATACGTGCGCGTGGCCACCCTGGGTGAGCCCCCCGTCCACCAGAGATATGAGCTCCAGGAGTATTTCTAAATCAGACGGCCGCACTAAGGCGAGACCAGCTGTGTTTGATTTGAGATGCGTGCTGACCCCCCCCTCCCTCCACAGACGGGAGTCTGTACGCCGTGGGCGGCTACGACAGCTCGTCACACCTGGCCACCGTGGAGAAGTACGACCCTCAGGTAAACGACCCCGCCCCGTTCGCTACCACGTCATCTGTGTCGCCGTGGAGACGGCTCAGCCACAGCGTGCCCTCACCGCCGCCCTGTGTTCCCTGCGCTGTGATTGGCCGAGCAGAGCAACGTTTGGACGGCCATCGCCAACATGCTGAGCCGCCGCAGCAGCGCGGGCGTGGCCGTGCTGGAGGGCCTGCTGTACGTCGCCGGGGGCAACGACGGCACCAGCTGCCTCAACTCCGTGGAGCGCTTCAACCCCAAGACCAACACCTGGGAGGGCGTGGCCCCCATGAACATCCGCAGGTGGGTCCCCAGCCCCCCCCATGAGCCCAGGCTCCTCCCCCTAGCCCCGGGTATGAGCC
>OLKM01002134.1:17500-27500 GCA_900291075.1 Melanogrammus aeglefinus
CCACCTGACCCTGACCAACGACACTACTGACCCAACGCGACCACTCATGAACCCTGACCCAACGACCACCTGACCCAACGACCACCTGACCATGACCCAACGACCACCTGACCCAACGACCACCTGACCCAACGACCACCTGACCCTAACCCAACGACCACCTGACCCAACGACCCCTGACCCAACGACCCCATGACCCCTGACCCAACGACCACCTGACCCAACGACCCCTGACCCCTGACCAAAGGCCCCCTAACCGGGCTGGCTCCATGGGGTACGGTGCAACATGGTCCTGTCCCGTGTGAGTTTACTCAAGAGTGTTTGAGTTTTTCAGTTTTTATGTTACCTCATCTTTGTATCATTTATTTATTTTCACTTTGCAAGCAAGCGTCTTCAAACGTGTGCGGACGAGTCTGGACGAAGACGACGAGACTGAGATCAGAACGGAAAGTAACTGTTCAGCATTATCAGCGTAACGATACCGGCCCCCGTCGGTATCGGCCAGCGAGTGTAGAAGAACAGACCCCCAGGGGCCGCATGCACTCACTGATCAGTACGCTGATCCATACGGGGTCCATGGAATCATTCCCAACTTCTGAGAAGTTGAAATGGTTTCCTTATTTTCTGGGGATTCGACTGATCCTTGGGCTGGGGGTTCAACACCCCCCCTAGAGCCAGGCCCGGACCGCGGGTTACAGACGGGCACCTTCAGCCAGCCAGTGGGGGTTGTGGAGGGACCACTCGGCCCCCAGTGGGGGCCCTTGAGGAGATGGATTACGACCCAGCAGCGGGGGGGGGGGGGGGGGGGGGGTATATGAGGATGGAATGTACAGTAAGGGAGAGGATCACAGGACCACCAGACACCCCTCGTCCATACCCCCCCCCACCACCAAACCTCCTGGGTGCACTAACCATCGTCGCTTTTTCAAATGATTTCTGTGTCTGTTGTTGTCTGCTGTTAATTTATACATTCGTTTTTTTTGTTGTTTATTTATTAAGAAACTTAAAATGATGAATTTTGCACTATGTTGAAACAGAGCAATACACTGTATGTATACAAAGAATAAAGAGGATGTGTTCCTGGTGTGAACCAGCGCTGGTATTGACTGAAGACGTTGTTGAGAACCGCACTCCGGCCCACACACGACACTGGACGGGCTGCACACACGCGCCACGAGCCGCACATGCAGCTAGCAGTGTGTGCGGTTGCTATGGCTAACTGTACGGTGTTATTTGGTAGATTTCCCAGCATGCTCTGCTTCCAGGCTGATCAGAATGGACAGCTGAGCCCTCTCACTTTACCCCCGCTGACCTCCTGGTCACGTGGTGCGCACACCTGTGCCCCCCTCAATGTGCCTGAACCACAGACACACACACACACACGCACACACACACAAACACACACACGCACACACACACACACATACACACACACACACACACACATATACACACACACACTCCTACACACTCACACACACACACATACGTACATACACACACACACACACATACGTACATACACACGTGGACATGCAGGGAAAGTAGTTCCTTTTTGTAGAGGTGCGTTGATGACTGAATAATGAGGCGTTAATGTGTGCATACAAGCCTCTGGTGTGTGTGCGGTTGTGTGTGTGCGGTTGTGTGTGTGTGTGTGTGTGTGTCTGTGTGTGAGTCTGTCGTCTCCTTTACCATGAAGATGCTAATGAGTTTACAGGCTGGACAGACAGACAGACAGACAGACAGATAACCTGTAACCATAGGGCCTCTCTCTCTCTCCCTCTATCTCTCTCTTTCTCTCCCCCCCACACACACACAAAGATACACACACACACACACACACACACAAAGACACACACATTAACATTGCAAAAACATAACAAAAAATCAAATCAAACAAAACTGTAAATTGTCCAAAAATACAGTTGGATAATTATCTTCATGTTGAGTCTATATGCTCAGAGAAGCAGACAGCTAAGACTAGAAAAGGAGCTGATAAACGTTGCGTTTGTATCTCGTTGGGTCATGGAGCGACCGTCACCAGAGCTGGTGTCTCCTTCGCTGCGCGGCCAGCTGCTGCTCGCCATGTTTATGGATTTGAAGACAGGATTCTCCTCAATGTCGTGGAAAATCCTCCTCCCGCCTTGTAAAGCTAGTTTATGAAAGTTGCTGTCATGTGTTTATATTTCTCACAAATAATAAAGACTGACACCAGGAAAGTGCAAAACAACAAGGTTGTAGTTGGCAGGATACGTCACGTTTTATAACCCTAACCGTAACCCAAAAGTACCAACCCTAACTCTAACACCAACCCTAATTTTCTCTCTGGGAGAAATAAAATGCATTAAAGTATCGTGTAGTACTATGAAAAATCACTATGAATAACTTTACTCATAGGCTACAATCTATGCTACACCATAAAATATCAGAAACATACAATTGCTTTCTATGTTTTGTGGTTCAAACATTAACTCCATAAGTACAGATATCTCTGTCTACCGTGAATGGCTCTGCCTTCAGAGGCCAGCGGCTCAGGACTCTTTATGGTCCTCCTGTGTGAGAACTTTGGCACGGCACGTTCTCCATCGGACGCCTGATGTGGGGCCCCGGGCCCCGGCTCCGCTTTACTGGCCTGAGGTGTGAAGTTAGCGCGCTGCACTCACCCGCTGGGGCAGGATCAACACCAATGGAGGGCCCCCTGGGGCCACGCGCGGCCCCCCGGGGCCACGCAGAGGGGCTCTCTGGCCCTCTGATCTGGCCGGGCTGTGCGGGGGTTATTATGTTATCTTATGTCATGTTGTACTATGTGCTATGTTAGTAATGAAATAAAAGCTTGTTCTGAGTTTGTTTTTAAAAACGGCATATTCAAGGAGATTCCACACATCCTATGTGTCTGCTTATGGTGAAGTTATTCCCATAAACCAACTATATATATATACAGTTTATATATATATACAGTATATACAGTATACTGTATATATATATAGACAGTATATAGACAGTATACTGTCTATATACAGTATATATATATATATATATATATATACAGTATATATATATACAGTATATATATATATATACTGTATATATATACTGTATATATATATATACTGTATATATATATACAGTATACTGTATATATACAGTATACTGTATGTATACAGTATATATATGTACTGTATATATACAGTATATCTATCTATCTATCTATCTATCTATCTATCTATCTATCTCTATATATATATATATATATATATATATATATATATATATATATACATATATATATATATATATATATATATACTGTATACATACAGTACATATATATATACAGTATACTGTATATATATATACTGTCTATATACAGTATACTGTCTATAGACTGTATATATATATATATATATTCAGTATACTGTATATACTGTATATATATATATTCAGTATACTGTATATATATATATACAGTATATAGACAGTATACTGTCTATATACTGTATATATATATATACAGTATACAGTATACTGTATATATACAGTATATATACAAGTATATACTGTATATATACAGTATACCGTATATATATACAGTATACTGTCTATATACTGTATATATATATTCAGTATACTGTATATATACAGTATACTGTATATATATATATATATATATATACAGTATACTGTATATATATATATATATACACAGTATACTGTATATATATACGGGAGAGTTCCCAGCCGGCGTCTCCTTCCTCTCAGCCATCTAAACGTTTTATTCTTCTGGGAACCAGCAGTAGAGTCTGGAGGCACTCGTCCTTCGGCAGCCGTCCTGAGTCATGCTCTCCCTGTTCTGTTCCTGATGTCCAACGTGAGGGAGATATTACCAGCATCCGGTTCAATCTGGAATGGGTGGCCTCTGTGGGAAAACCAATGCTGCGTAAATAAAGTGTTGAGTGGCTAACGCGCGGGGGGAGTGTCTCCTGCTCACGGGGGAGTCCGAGGGCTTCCTAGGTCACCCCAAGGGTTCCTCCATCCAACCTGATGTTGAACAACACAGTAGCTCCCTGTAGCCCCTCTCTGATCCTGACCGCTGACTCACTGCAGGTACCTACAGTGTACAGTAAAGACTTCTGCCAGGCTCCTCCGTGTTTCACGGGGAATGCCTTCATTGTGCAACTCCACCTGATGAATGAAAACATGGAAAATGAGTCACCGAGGTAAACCTCCATCGCGTGGATCTAGTCTCCTTCCAAGGAATTTATAATGTACAAGAAATCAAGATGACAGCATAACTTCATTCAGTGACGATTAATGCAGACATATAATTTCCAAAAGCAATATACTAAAAGGTAACCAATAGGTGAGTTTTATTAGTTGATGGCTGAAATATTTTTTATGCTTTACATATTTACAAACCCGTACACATTCATTTGTTTTGACTGATGTTTGTTGCACTGATAAGAGTCTGGCCTGACTTAAGGTATTAGAGAAGCTGTTATAGGATCCCTTTATACCCCTTGTTTTAAAGAAAATGTTGCTAAATAAATAATCCTTAAAAATGTATTTTTAGTAAATTGGTGATTGTTAATTTGACCCTGACTTCCTGCCACATACTTCTCGGGCTGTTGTAGGCTTCCTGTCCTTCCTCCTGTCTTTTCGCTCCAAGTTTAAGACAAATGTCAGTTCAAAGTGACATTTGTCTGAATGTGGAGGGAAAAGACAGGATGAACTGGGAGGGAAAAGACAGGATGAACTGGGAGGGAAAAGACAGGATGAACTGGGAGGGAAAAGACAGGATGAACTGGGAGGGAAAAGACAGGATGAACTGGGAGGGAAAAGACAGGATGAACTGGGAGGGAAAAGACAGGATGAACTGGGAGGGAAAAGACAGGATGAACTGGGAGGGAAAAGACAGGATGAACTGGGAGGGAAAAGACAGGATGAACTGGGAGGGAAAAGACAGGAGGAACTGGGAGGGAAAAGACAGGATGAACTGGGAGGGAAAAGACAGGATGAACTGGGAGGGAAAGCCCCTCCTGCCAGTATGTCCTTGAGGAGGGGGTGATGATGGGTAATGTATATATTATGTACATAAGTTACCTTCACCTTTTCATCTAAAAGTGAGCAGGATGTGTGATGAATACATTTCACACACAAAGCGGTTTGAAAGCTCTTTGATTGTCTTAGATCTGACAGATGTCAAAATAAAGTCTTAAGTTATTGTGACATGCTGAAGAGAAAAGGCCTAATTATTACCTCTGTAAATCACTCACTCAGTCTCCTTAGGTTAACGAGTGTACTGACATGTTCAATCCGATGTAGGTAACACGATACTGGAATATCATTTATCCTGATAAGCACTCCCATGGAACCCCCCCCAACCGTGTAGCTCTGAGAGACAAACAATCCACACGTCCCGTCACATGATTGAGTCACTGGGAGACAGATGAAGTCATGCTTCTCTGAGCCAATCAGGTGAGGACCTACAGCGTCCTGATCTCTTGTGGCTGACAGCAGCCACTTCCTCCCCGGCGGAGGTGTGGAGCCCGGGGCATGTGTCTGAGCCGGTCGGGCAGGTTGCTCTAGCAGTCAGTTCACCAACGCTCAACCGCTAGCCGAGGCTGTATGAGCGAGGCTGCTGAGACACTGGTCCCCGGAGGTCACTCGTCTATTGATAAGGGCTGATTGAAGCCCATTGATCCACGGAGACCAGTTCAAAGCCGTCTTCAGCCTCATCTCATTCACTTTTGTTTTTTTGCACTCTTGATCAAGGAGGGTTTTGCATTTATAATTAGGACTCTTACATGTTAAAATAAAGCTAACTGATTCAATTAAAACCTATTCATCACATTGTTACTGGACAGTCCCTAACAATGTTGTCCTTAGATGTTGATTAATAGTACCATCTTTATGATTACTAGTACTTGTGACCAGTATAAATGAAGAATAGTGGATGTTTCGAATAAACTCCCAGAATCGTAATCACAAACGTCTACTTATAATCCATCCATCATTAGTAGCTATGCATCGTCTCCAATCGTTTTTGTCTCTGCCTTCCTGTCCTCAGCAGGTGAACCCAGGCCCATCTTGAGGGCAGTAAAGGATCACACTGTGTCACCTGTCCCGCTTCAGAACATTGTTCTGCTTCAAACAAAGCCTCACGGGACCCGACGGAACCACGAGGCCCGTCTTCAGGCCCGTTGAGCGTTGACCCAGAGGCCGGCTCCTGGCCGATGAGGAGGCCAGGGGGGCTGCCCGCTGCCCTGACCGCTGAACGAGCTCCATTTGGTGGTCGAGGTGTGAGGGGCCACACCCCCCCCCCCCCCGGTCTGTTGATGAAGCAGACAGAAGGTGTGAAGCCCTTCCTTAATCACCACATACATCCGTGAGCACACAGAGACATCCCCCCACCCCTCTCCACGCCCCCCCACACACACACACACACACACACACACACACACACACACACACACACACACACACACACACACACACACACACACACACACACACACACACACACACACACACACACAGGGACCCTATTGACACACAAACACAAACTCCCTATTCACCAATACACACACACACACACACACACACACACACACACACACACACACTATTTATACATACACAAATTCTCTCATTCACAAAGACATTTCCACTGAAACACAATTTACACAATCGAATTTAGCAGAAACACACCGACACATTCACACAGAGGGACAAACCCGCCCCCAGCCTGACACTGACACCCTAAGCCCAGCCCCCTCTGCCGGCCCCTCCCAGCCGGCTGCAGATACCGGCTCCCTCTGCCCTCCTCAGAACACACACCCTGCTGCAGAGACAGCAGCACACCACCGCACGGATTACTCTAGCACCTACCAGGAGACCGCCGACCTCTGGACAGGGGAGCCCGAGTCCACAGCCTCACACAGACACACACACACACTCACACTCACACACACACTCCCACTCCCAGGAATCATGGGGGCCAGCATGTCTTGTGTCCCCCAGCACAACATGAGGTTCTCCAGGAAGAGCTTCCTGCGCCGGAACAGGTAAGAGCGACGCCTCTCACTCTAGTGTGTGTTTCTTTACCTGCGGCAGACGAAGCCCAACGCCATGTCTGTCAACCGCCCGTGAGGGGGGGGAAGGAATTCCAGGTATTTCTGGTGGTCTTCCAGCAGTCACAGCAGGGGTTAAGCAGAGGTTGTGCGTGGTGCTGTGGCTGGCTGAGGACGGTGATACGCACATATGATCCGTCCCTGGGACAGGAACCCTAGACGTGTGGCAGGGCGTCCGGCCGGTGTCACTGATCTCCCGGCCATTTGGCCCCAGATGGCCGGTCTGTGAAGGTGATCCACCAGCTGTCTGCGTTCTGCTTTCCCTCCAAAAGTCACGGACTGTCACTGGTCTCAAACCCATTATCACAATTGGAAGAAATGAAATGGAGTCTAAATCAGATTCAATATTTGATCTGGGATCTGATTATTGACACTAGACCACGGACATGTTCTTCTTTGGCTTCCCAGACTTCCCATATGAGTGGAAGGAAAGAAGGAAAGTACTTTACCCATAGTGGTGTGTGTGTGTGTGTGTGTGTGTGTGTGTGTGTGTGTGTGTGTGTGTGTGTGTGTGCGTGCGTGCGTGCGTGCGTGCGTGCGTGCGTGCGTGCGTGCGTGCGTGCGTGCGTGCGTGCGTGTGTGTGTGTGGTGTGTGTGTGTGTGTGTGTGTGTGTGTGTGAGTGTGTGTGGTGTGTGTGTGTGTGTGTAGCCGAGCTATACGCGTTATACTTTATATCACTACCGGTCGCTTGTTGTTCGGCAAAGGGAGACCTTTTGAAAAATAACAGCAGGGGTATTCCCCCACCACTCCCCCTTCCCTCGTCGTCTGAATACTGATACCAGCTCCCGGGGGGGGGGGGGGGGGGGGTTACCTGGCTGGGCCCACTCAGACAATACGTCGACTGTTTCACCGGCACCCCCCACACTCCTACAGTTGGTGACCGGGGGGGGTCACCCAGGTCTCGGGGGACGGGGGGCATCGAAGGCGTTAGCTGCTCTGTCTGTGCCCTGCGCCGCCAGGGCCAGAGAGACGCCACCCGGACCCGTCTGGCCTCGGTGGACCTGATGACGCAGATGATTTGTACGACCACAAAGAAAACTAAAACGATATCAAATGTAAAACAATGCACGGGTTCATGGACACACTCACACAGTCACTTACAAACGCACGCACGCACACAAACGCTCACACACACCACAGACGTTTCAGACGATAATCCTCTCAATTAATGATTGATGCTGGACCCCCCCTCCCCCTTTGGCCGGATGGGGGGGAGACAAAGGGCAGCCTTGTGGTGCTCAGTAGCACATGGGGCAGATAAGCAGACAGACACAGAACGAGGCTTGTAAAAACACCCCGCCTTATCCCTGTGATAGCGGAAGGCTGGCGATGGGCCCGATAACAGAAGTGGAGCAGAGACAACGGGGACACTGAGTGTCTCTCCCTCTGCTGTTTAAATGGACCTCATTGTGGGAAGAGGGGGGGGGGGGGGTCTGTCTTTATGAGAGGAAGACAATGAGTCAAAGCCGAGTAATCACATCGAGTTATGAGCTCCGGTTTAGACCCACAGCTAATGGAGCTGTGTGCATAGTTATGGAGGGTTGGAGGGGAGCAAGGTAGAAAATAGAAAGAGCTACTCTTTGTTGAACCACGTCCGTCGGTTGATGCCAAGTGGAAACACTGTTTACATTTTGAGCTGCAACTTAAAGTGAGACCGAAGCAGATTGGATAACATCTCTGAGCGTGTTCTGACGAGACTCTCCTCCTGTTCCTCTTCTTCTCTCGTCTCCCGTTCGGAGCAGCAGTCTGTTTCGCAAGAAATATCCTCAGGAAGGCCAGGAGAAGTCCAACAGCATCATCAACATGTACGTGTCTACGGTCACCCCTCACAAGGTGGGAAACAATCACAACACCCTCTTCTTCCGCCTTCCTGTCTTCCCTCTCCCCTTCCTCACCTCCCTCCTTTACCACCGTCTTCCTCATCATTATTTCTGCGTCATTGCTTTATTTCATGGCTTCACTTCCTTCCTTCCGTTCTGGTTCCAGGAGATGTCCCCCAAGGACCTGCAGTCCATCCAGAACATCAAGTGGGAGCCGCCGTACGACCCGGCCAGCGGCTGGAAGAAGAGCAGCATCAACGTCAAGAACTATGGCCGCATGGTGCACAGCTCCAAGGTCCGCTTCCGCTTCCTGCACTGCGAGGTGAGCACTCGCACACACACACACACACACACACACACACACACACACACACACACACACACACACACACACACACACACACACACACACACACACACACACACACACACACACACACACACACACCACACACACACACACACACACACACACACACACACACACACACACACACACACACACACACACACACACACACACACACACACACACACACACACACACACACACACACTCACACACAGACACACTCTTGCACACACACACACACACACGCACACACACATTCACACACACAAACACACAAACTTGCAAACTCACACACACACACACGCTCTCACACATTGCACATACCGATGGCGCACAAAATAACCCCATGCATACACATGCTACACCGCAACTAGAGACTCACGTACACACAGACACACACACACACACACACACACACACACACACACACACACACACACACACACAGACATTAGAGCAAGCTTATACCCACACAGTGTATTGCGTGCACATCCGTCACCATGCCCACCGCACGGTGACGCAGTCTTTGACAAAGCGGAGGCTGAGCCCACGCTCCAACCATTAGTCATTATCCCCGGGTGCTTTCGTTTTGACCAATCACGCGGGGCGAGGCTTGGAGGAAGTGGCCCTCAGCCGCCACAACAGCGTGTTGAACCACACCAGAGGAACCCGGGCCCGACGTGTTGGGGAAGAACTG
>OLKM01002134.1:40000-83566 GCA_900291075.1 Melanogrammus aeglefinus
GCTCAACGCTCCTCTGGTGCACGACCAGGTGAGGACCTGAGAGAGAACACCGCTGGGGGAGGACCAACCGTCTCTGTGGAATGTCTGCCACTCCCAGCTGGGAGAGAGAGAGTGTGTGTGTGTGTGTGTGTGTGTGTGTGTGTGTGTGTGTGTGTGTGTCGCGCGCGGCGCGCGGCGTGTGTGTGTGTGTGGTGTGTGTGTGTGTGTGTGTGTGTGTGTGTGTGTGTGTGAGAGAGAGAGATATTTGAACAGGTGCGCGACATGAAATGGATCCTGTAGTAACGTTGGGGTGTTTGTTATGGGAGGCCGTGGGCGGTAACTCAGTGTGTGTGTGGGCGGTAACCTAGTGTGTGTGTGGGAGGTAACTCAGTGTGTGTGTGTGTGGTTCTCCTCCCAGAGGCTGATACCATCCAGCCCCCTCTCCAGCCTCTCCAAGCTGCCCTACTGTCACTCACCAGGTAAGCAGCGCCAGAATGTGAACCATAAACACCGCTTCACACCGAGCACAAACGTCTGCTCCCTTTGCTGACCGCACACACGTCGCGCTCCCCGCTGGGAAGCTCCAGTGTCTGATCACCAGGGCCCGGCCTCCGTCGGAGCGGAACACGATACTTGATTCAGTCGACGACACAACGATACGTCGGCCGCCTCTTCACGCTATGAATATCTTATGTTTCCGGTTTCCGTCCGGAAAACAAAAGGAACTATTCTGGTCAGAGGCTGCGTCGCACAGCTGCTACTGGGGCCTGAAACTCAGCCGCTGGTCAGCCGCTAGTCAGCCGCTGGTCAGCCGCTGGTCAGCCGCTAGTCAGCCGCTGGTCAGCCGCTGGTCAGCCGCTGGTCAGCCGCTGGTCAGCCGCTGGTCAGCCGCTGGTCAGCCGCTGGTCAGCCGCTAGTCAGCCGCTAGTCAGCCGCTAGTCAGCCGCTAGTCAGCCGCTGGTCAGCCGCTGGTCAGCCGCTAGTCAGCCGCCTACTTAAAACCACAAAGGCCCTTAAATTAAACACAGCCAACGCACATGCATGGGGCGGGGCCTCTCAGCACCAGGGGTGACAGGAGGGAGAGTAAGACACTTCCATGGGCAGGAAATGTGCAGATATGCCAATGAAACAGAACTCTATTCGGCTTTAAATATCCTGCATGCAGGTGTTGGGGTCAGGGGAAAGCCCGGTGTAAGGAAACACCGTTTCAGCCGCGGTTACGACTGGGCCAGTGATTGACAGCACAACTGAATACAGGCCCGTCCCACAAACCCCTGTCCCCAGCTAGGATGGCGGACTGTGGATGCATAAGGCACACCAGGGCTTTCACAGGGCTGTGGTTTGAAGAGGAAGAGCAGCTTTAGACGGTGTGAAGAAAAGCCGCTCATGTTTTTCTGGTTCTCACTGTAAGACTATCCGTTGGGACCAAGGTGATTCATCTCATGAGCCGGGGAGTCCTTATCAACACAAGCAGAGGCTTCAGGTCTCCCCGGTTGTTTTCTTGAACTAAAGTGACTTCTCTCTCCGTCGTACAGACCTCAACTCATACCTCCGGCCGTCGGAGCCAGACGACCAGGAAATGGACTACGACAACATTTGGGAATATGACCAAAACACCGGCATGATTCAGCCCACGTCTGGAATTCTGCAACAGCGGACGGGATTAGGCTTCGGGGCCAGAGGCCTTAGCGCCATGGCAACGCAGCAGAGATAGTCATAAAACAAAACACCACGCCGCCACCCGTCTGGACGTGTGCAAACAAAGTGATCCGTATCAGGTTATGATCAGCCTATCAGACGGCCTCGCTCACTGCCGCAGGGGGGGGCGGTCGTCAGGCAGAGGAATGCCCAGTGTACCCAGTGAGGGGGAGGGCGCCCAGTGTGCCCAGTGAGGGGGGGGGGGGGCGCCCAGTGTGCCCAGTGAGGGGGGGGGGTCACAAGGTTATGACAGTGACGGGACCCTAGTGCCGTCGCTAGACAGTAGCAGAGCCCTCTCTATATGAAGCTTAAAGACAAGCCCGAGTGCTGGATGTTTATTTTTGTACAAGTGTGTTGCGTGGATGCTAATGGGAATACTGTGAGTCATTTTGTAGTTCAGCCTATATTTTATATTTAAGAACCTACCGTCCTGTTTTTGGCTTCCATTTTATTCGTGACTTTCTAATATATAAACCATTCCAACAAGGATCAAATGTTCAAACATGTACATTTTGTAAATATTATGCAATGACAACAGAACTAGATAGCTTGAATGTAATGGGGTTACTAACAATAGTTACTGCAACACGCAGATGTTGGGGTAGCTTGCTCCTATTTGTTTGAAGTGTTTATTTATATTTGTAAATAAAAATAAAATTGGTTGACCTTCATTGTACCACTAGTTCTGATGTTTCAAACATTTAAATTGATTTATCAATGTATAAACAAAGTAACTATAGGTTCCTTGGTTAAACAGTCTTTAATAAGATACATTTAGAAGATGAAGTAAAGTTAAATTATTGAGTGAAGATCAGCCACACTACTGAAAAGGAAAATTTCATAGTTTACGTTCCAAGAAGTGAACAAAAGACACGTTTGTCAGTCTTAGCACGCCATCTGGTGGTAGAAATCTTCAATCATATTCAAATTAACAGATATTTCCCAGTAGTACGTCGCCCTCTGGCGTTCACGAGTAGTGAAATGACATACCCCAAAAGGTGGTTGCCATGTACAAGAAAAGTCTAGAAGAGCAGATACGTTATTTAATACCACAGCTAGTCAAAAAACAATATGCATGCCATCAATACTTGATAGTGGAAATATAATGCCCTGCGCAGTCAATTCTGTCTAACGCGATAGTGGCTCATAGATGGAGTCCCCAAAACCTGTTAAAAGCTATTGCTAGAATATGTGTTGATCACAGAGAGAGCAACAATTACAGATAATCAGTCACATTTCCAATACTGCTGTTCATCCTTTGTCTTTAATTTATAACAACCACTTAAAATGGGAATAGAAAAGCAACACAATTTTACAAATTCACACAACCAACATTCCATTCACAATCATACGTGGGAAGCCCACGTATGATTGTGAATTTTAAAAGCATCATTTGACCTCACAGTGGGACCCCACTGTGAGGTCAAATGATGCTTTTAAAAACACTTTTTACAATTAAAGGGGACATTTATGCAGAAATCAAACCTTAACCATCAAATGATAACTATAAAAGACAAAGCGGATGAAGCTTTGGACAACAATTTCCAAAATGGAAGCTTGTCATGTTAAGAAATAATTAGGTGACACTAGTGATGACATTGTAAGCCTATGTTAAATAAAAGATCCATAATACTACAGATGTACTTCCCCGCTAGGTCCTTCCAGTGGGGGCCGACCCAGAGCAGCAGGGTTTCTGGAACGCTCCCTCATGCGCTGCCGCAGGTATCCAATGGCAGACAGGGCGCTCACATTGGCGAGGCACGACTGTTGAAAGGGACAGACATGAAAAGGTCAAGCTAAACAGGACACGGCAACATTAAGCAGCACTTCATTAGGGTTACCTCAGGATTAAAGGGAGACCCCATCGCAGGAAAGACAACTCAAAAACAGGCAAAGGTAACAGGGTTACTGAACTGAGAGCAGAAGACACCAACAGGTGTACATACTCATCAACACAAGGTGGAAGCAATTCCACTAATGACACACAGGGAAAAGAAGCAGTGCATGCTGGGTAGGCACTGGATTAGAGTTGACCCTTAATCTCAATACTTGATGGATTCAAATCAAGAAATTATTAGTTACATAAATCCTTTTTTTGAAGTACTTTATATTAATCATATCAAGACTCCCAGTCAAGAGTCATATTAGTTCAATGCAATACACTTTTAAAGATATTATTAGTATAAATGAAACAATAATTGTTCTGTTGCCTTTGAATTATACATTAAACAATCATTTATTCAATTCCTGTGAAACTGTTTGGATTAGTCCAAATCGAATGTCTCTGGTAGAAATCAACCAGAAACCCACCGTGGGTAGGGAGTTAAACCACAGGAGGCTTTACATGACCTCCACCGACGGGGAGTTAAACCACAGCAGGCTTTACATGACCTCCACCGACGGGGAGTTAAACCACAGCAGGCTTTACATGACCTCCACCGACGGGGAGTTAAACCACAGCAGGCTTTACATGACCTCCACCGACGGGGAGTTAAACCTCAGCAGGCTTTACATGACCTCCACTGATGGAGAGTTAAACCTCAGCGGGCTTTACATGACCCCCACCGACGGGGAGTTAAACCACAGCAGGCTTTACCTGACCCCCACCGACGGGGAGTTAAACCACAGCAGGCTTTACATGACCTCCACCGACGGGGAGTTAAACCTCAGCAGGCTTTACATGACCTCCACCGACGGGGAGTTAAACCACAGCAGGCTTTACATGACCCCCACCGACGGGGAGTTAAACCACAGCAGGCTTTACATGACCTCCACCGACGGGGAGTTAAACCACAGCAGGCTTTACATGACCCCCACCGACGGGGAGTTAAACAACAGCAGGCTTTACTGTGCAGAAACCTACCAGCCTTCCAGGCGTCTCCTACATGTGGATCAGCGGACTTCAGCACCCACGAGGCGAAGGCAATGCAGACCAAGCACATATCAGAGTGTCTCAGAGGGACCAGGGACACTCCCAGGGCTGCAGGACAGGGGACAGCCTGTCTCAGAAGACGCTTCGAACAAAGCCACTGAATAAGATGTTAGATCCACGTCATTAAGGAGCAGGTATGTCCACAGTAGCCTGTGTATGCAGGACTTTAGATTAATGTCAAATACAATCATACCACTTACTATAAAATGATCAAATTAAATGAAATCAATTATAAAAAAATACATATTGTAAATTCAAAAGGTTTCAAAATATTGAGGTTATGTTCAGAGGGGGTCCAGACTTACTGCAGTTACAATCTGAACCAGAACGGGTTCCTCCTTTGATGGAAGCAAAAACAAAAATGCACAATTAATATTAATCTCAATACATTTGTTGTCTGTTTCCTTCTAAGCTGCAGCCCACATCTTCTTCGTCTGTGGCTGTAGAAGAAGCCCCCTCCCTCAGAGCCAGGGGGGGGGGTGCCCCCAGGGGTCTGCAGAGAGGACGTCACGGACAGACCCGGACAGCCAGGGGGTACCGGATCCCCCCAGCGGCCCCCGACCTCCTGACCCCTAACTCACTACAGTAGCTCACATGGGCCAAGGATCAGTGAGGGTCTGAGTCGTTAATTCGCTGGTTGGATTCAGTGCTTCAGAACAGGAATAATTGACTTGGTTTGAACTTTTTTAGGCAGGAACTTTACTTTGTGAAATAAAGTTCAAGCCAAGCATCCCGTGCAGCCAAACCAGGGCGTCATGTGTCTCTCCTTATTGTTAAATGGAAAGCAATGCTTACACTATGTAACTATTTATAAAAAAAAATGTATTATTAGCATGACAATGACTTTCAATAAATGAATTCCTCAGACTGTGTTAAGAGGCCTTGATATCAGCAGGGAGACATGCAGACGGAGGCAGACGGGCTCACGGGGATATGAAGCGGCGGACTGGAGGTCATCAAAGCCGAACGGGTTCAGCTGCCGGTAGACCCTCTCCTCAAAGTGGTCCAGCTCTGGACCCGGGACCAGCCGGTCCTGGTGGTCCAGAGCGTCGATGGAGGAGAAAACCCGCCGACGCCTCGGCACGCTACCCTGATCCCCCGGGGTCAAAGGGCCAGAACCCTGTGGGGTCCGGCTCACAAGGCCACTGAGACGGATGTTTCTGAGAGAGAATGTGGGGCTCCAGAAGAGGTTCTTAGGAAGGTCCATGTCTGTGAAGAAGTTGTCATAAATGTCTGTTGAGGCCTCCGGAGCCTCAGCGGTTCTGGCGCTGAAGCGAGTCACCACCCGTACCGGACCCAAGTCGTCACCCGGGTCCTCCTCAGACTCTGAAGAGCCATCGGAGGAGGAGGGAGAGGATAGGAAGTGGTCGTAGGCCTCCGGGTACTGGAGGTACCTGCTGGAGGAACGAGAGCGAGAGAAGACAGCCCCCGGCCGGTCTGTAGGGCGATCCTCTGTCCAGTCGAAAGGGTAGAAGAAGCTTCCACAGTCATACTCAGAGAAAAATTGATCATACGTCTCCGGGACGGTATTCCCACAGTAAATTCCTGTACCTTCTGAACCCGGTGGCTTTGGATTTGATTGCTTGCCCCCAAAGAGGCACTTTAATATAGCTGGGAGTGAGATTCGGTAGCTCTCTGCTGGCGTGCCCTCAGAGAATAAAGATGAGGACGTGGAGTCTGTGCCGCCGTTGCCACATGGCCTTTGTACATCTGATAAACATTCCCTCTCCAACTCGCTCTCCTCCGGAAGAACTGCTGCCAAAGTCGGAACGTTCCGCATCCGGCCAAACTGTTCAGCGTTCATAGCGTGCAGATTGTACACACTTGTGTTTTTTAACATGGGTCTGCCAGTGCCTTTCCGCGCTGCCGGCAGAGAGCTGGTGTCGTGGATTAGTGTCAGAGGTCAACACCATGTTCTCAGGGTTGATCCCAGCCCCCGATATCCCAGGGCGAGGCTCCCCATCCCACAGGGCATCCAGCGAACCCAATGAATCATGTCTGCTAGCCGCAGAGTTCACCGTAGCCTGCTCCGAATCAGTAGCTGTGGACGGCGTTGTGGCCTCGTCTAGCTGAGGGGTGAAGTAGCCTGAGTCAGCATTGTTCACATCCGCCTCTTCGCTCTCCAGGAGAGGCGAGAGGGACGGAGGCGGAGGGCTCACGGACATCATCCTTAAGCCCAAGATGTCGTTTATCGTTAGCCTCTCCATCTCGTTCCAAAAGGAGGACATGGCGAACACTTTGTTCTTAGAGTCCGGTGCATCACTCACATCCCCCCCCGTTTCAGAGGTCGTGCCAGGTCCCTCAATTGGACATTTTAGTTCTGATGGGTCTTCTGAGGCCTCTAGCCTTTCAGCCTCATTTATAGCTTTGTCTCTCTTATTAGTATCCAAGACTTGTGGAGTTTTGTCTGACATATCTGCAATATTCTGCTCATATTTGGATGAATCTGTGCTGCAATGACCCCCATAGTTCTGAGTTAACTGAGGTGTATCAGTTGCCATTGGCCTGTTATTTAGTAAACCTTCTAAGCTTATTGAAGAATTAGAAGATATTTCCTCAGAAGGAAAAGAGCTTGGGTCACAAAAATCAACGGTTACTTTATGTGTTACAGGAGATTGAATTGCTGCTGTGAAGGTATTCCCTGAATATACACTAATCTCTGGTATTGTCTCAACATGTTGAGTATCTGGTGATGTGTTTTCTGCATCAGGCGACACTTTACTGAAGTCTAAAATAAAATGACTTTCAACTGGATTATCGACAATAACTGAACAGAGTCCCCTCTTTAAATCTTGGGTCAGCACTTGTGCATCAGGACCAATCACAACTATGGTAGACCAGGGAAGGTCTGAGCTACTGAGCGGAACCAACTTGTGACCGTCTATTTCCAGCCATTGTGTATGCTGTGCATCTCTAGGACACTCTGCAAGGTTGTCTCCGCCAGGGAATCCCGCCTCTGCAGCCAAGTGTGACCTTTCTTCATCATTTTGAGCAGCTTCCATCGTTGAATCATTTGATTCTCCACCACGGGAAATGCTGTTGATAGAAGGATTGACCGTGGCAGCACCACTACTGATGCAGCCCCTTTCTGCAAGAGAATGCTTCTTCTCACGGGACTGCTGGAGAGTCCCCCCACGATCAGCAGCTCTATGGTCTCCTGACAGGAAGCTGCTCTCACAGACAGACTGCAGGGTCAATGACCCCGGGGTTAGAGTCAATCCAGTCGATGTGGTCTGCAGCGAAGGTCCTTCAGCCTGTAAATGTGTGGCCACATTAGCACAGTCAGCCGGTGTCGGTGCATGACTGTCATCAGCCAGACGGTGTGTGCAGAAGGCTTGGTGACTGATTGTCTTCGCTCTGGGGCAGTGGAGTGCGTTGCACTGTCGATCGCTGATAGAAGCACTGGAGAATGCTAGTCCATCAGGATTACCTGGTAAATCACCATGTTTATCGTCAGGCAGGGGAGTCAAGGGATAGCTATAATCGGAGGGGTTTTCTATCAAACGAGATGTTTCTGTACTTGGGAGTGAACCAGCAGAACCGTCTGAAATGGGTTCCTCGCCCCCCCGCACTCCCCTGTGGTTCCTTGATGAGCGTGGATCTATCCCAGTTCTCCGAGCACTTTGCTCCTCCGCCTCTATGCTCAACTCTCCTCTGAGCTCCCTTTTCCCCAGCAGAGGGATACATCTTCTCTTTCTCTTCTTCTTCTTCCTGCTATAGTCTGTCTGGGGGCTGTCTCTCCCGGTGTTCCCATTTGGAGAATCTATGTCTAGGCCCGGTAGCAGAAGATTAATGTTCACTTTTTGTAATCTTTCATCGACTGCCACCCCTGCTGCGCTACAGAGCGTTTCCATGTTAAGGCTTGGTCGTTGGTGATCTGCGTCAGGCCAACGTCTGCACGTCTCTGAGCTCAGCGCTCGGGCCGAGCCAGGGGTATTTCCTAAACAGATGAAGTCATCGCAGGGCCCCCGACACAGACGGGGCTGTCTGGACTTGTGTGGGGCGGTCGTCATCGTGTCCTCTTTGATGGCTAACTCTGTCTCAGGATTAGTCAGTTTGTTAGTCTCTGCACGTGAGCTACCGTCTGCTCCCCTGGGACTTGTTTCGGAATGGGCCCCGTCTTTCTTCGTTGTGTTTATGTTGATGCCGCCCCCGGCCGTCTGCGTTGCCTCTGTGCCAAGTGCCGCCTCCCCCCTGGCAGGGAGAGGGGCCGACCCTGCTCCTCTGTCCCGCGGCCCGGCCTCTCTCCGCTCCTTCTCAAGTACGACCTCAGCTCGTTCTTCAGGTCCCTCTTGGCCGGGCCTGGAGGGCTCCTCAGGGCCGGCGAGGCGCCCATGCCTCTCAAGGAAGGTATTGAGGGCCTCCATGTGTGTGTCCTCCTCCCTGCCCGAGGGGATGCCCGCCCTGCCACCCAGGCTGTGTTTACGGCCGTCGTGGTCCGCGGGGGGTCCTCGGCGGCCCCGGGGCCAGTCCTCCACGGGGGGGTCGGCCTCTGTGAGCCCCAGGGTTCTGATCAATGGGCCGGGCCGCGGCTCTGCACGGCGCGTCGTCGGGGACCCCCCCCCAGGCCCTGGGGCCTTGGGCAGGGGGGGGAGGCAGGGGGCTGGACTGGGTAACACTCCCTTGGGTGAAGCGGTCGCCGTGCTCAAAGGGTTCCATCCAGGGCCTCTTCACAACACCAGGCAAATGACAAATTAAAACTTGTGTGTAAAAATGGATTACTGGATAATTTGTAATACTATGATACATTTATTTTCAGTTATGTGGATGCCTTTCCGTGCATGTTACAAGAACATATGTTTCAATAAAATGTACAATTGTAATCACTGCAAGCGCACATTAAGCAAAATATATATTATTTATATTATATTACTTAAATTGATCCAAATACATAACATAAAACCAACAAGTGCTCAGTCTAAATAGCTTTCCAATACAGGCCAGGTTAACCACGAGGTTAAAAATGAGTTTCCATATAGATACGATTAGCCTGTTTAATGGGGTACATGGTCTTCATAGCAACGAGCTGGCCACCTCTTCCCCCCCACCTACCTGTTGGGGGTGTTCTGCGGTGCGCTGATCTGGGCTGCAGTGTTCCGTGTTGGGGTGTTCCGTGCTCAGTGTCGGGGTGTTCTGTGTGTTCTGCGTTGCGATGGTCTGTGCTCAGTGTTCTGTGTGTTGTGCGTTCTGGTGGTCTGTGCTCAGTGTTCAGTGTTCTGTGTTGGGGTGTTCTGCGTTCAGGGTTCCACGCTGCAGGGCTCTGGGAGGGTCCAGAGCCTCTGGAAAGGCACGTGGTCCTGTGTGTGCGTCCGAGCCATCCAGTGAGCCCCATGATGTGATATATATATAGAGCCCTGACTCGGATCAAGTAGTATCTGCACAACGCTTGGTGGGCCGCGGCTTCCATTCCAACAGAGGTCTAAGGTTACAGACCTTTTAATAGCCCCCCTATCCACTTTCTCCGCCATGAAAACGAATATCACTGATTGTGACCAAAGATATACAAGGTCCCTATTGGTGACATGTGTGTGCGTGATCAGAGGTGTGCAGGGTCCAACTCCGTAGATCGTCATGAGAGGTATTGGAGAGTCAGCTGACAGGTCGCCGGTGCGATGTCACGGAGGTCGGAGCACAGAGGATCAGTATCTCGCCACGCGCCGGACAGCGCGTGCAGCCAGAAGGGCCTTCGGGAGTCGCTCCACGTGGGGGGATTGTGACGCAGGAGGTTTGCCTGACATCACAAGACCTGCTGGGTGATGGAACGCAACCTGACCTCAGGGAGTCGTCTGGGGATCGGCCAGAAAAGAGAAGGCTTGTGTTCAATATTCCATTTTGTAAGGTTCAGGATATATATATATATATATAAAATAACTTTTATAAATAATATTACAATTTAAAAAATATTAAATAATAACACTGAAATACTAGTTTGAGTCTTGGCTGTTTGACTGGATAACAATGAACAGCGTTTTCAACTATGAAGTTGTAGTTCTTTGTGTTCCTTATCCTTTTTAGACCTGATTTTATAGAAGGAAATGCAAGACTTGAGGAACAGATTAGCTGGACTTACAGCCGGAGCACAGATGTTGCACTGGCACCTGTTATCAGCTCTGCTAAACTGAGGCCAGGCCTAATCTTTTGTTTAGAGCTATCAGTATGTCTCAGGAAGACAATAGGATTACAGGACCCTCCATGCTGTCAACCTGTCACTGACACTAAAAGATATGGAGATAACCTATCCGCCATGATCTCATTAGAAACTGTTAAACTGTTCCTGACATATGGCTAATGTACTGTTAATTGCAGGTGAATGTAATGACTAACGACAAGGATAATGTCTTCGGTTATTTAGACCAAAAACATTTGGACAATTTGGGCTCTCCCAGACGGGGCATGACAGCCAAGCGCCAAGACACCATGTTTCAGAGTTCCAAGCTTTTGCAAAGTTCGTCATAGCAACTTAACATCGCGACATAAATCTTCTTGAACTCACAAAGGTAAACACACACACACACACACACACACACACACACACACACACACACACACACACAGACAGACAGACACACAGACAGACAGACACACAGACAGACACACACGACAGACAGACAGACAGACGACAGACAGACAGACAGACAGACAGACAACAGACAACACACACACAGACAGACACACACAGACAGACACACAGACAGACAGACAGACAGACACACACACACACACACACACACACACACACACACACACACACACACACACACACACACACACGCACACACACGTTGATCCGGTCTCACTGTCTTTAGCCTTCTATACAGTTAGAATTGAGCACTCCACTTTCACAGGCTTTAAACCCATCGCCATTATTACACTGATTTTCTTCACTATGGTTGTTTATGAGAAAACAGACCCTTAAATGAGCTAAGCCCCCCCAGCCCGGGCTGGGGCCTAAAAGGGCCCTTACATTCATCAGCTGTGACAGAGGGACAAGCCCAGGCCTGTGTGTGAAAGCACCTGGGGCTGTAGGGCCCTTCTTCTTCTTTCCCGGGTGGGATTCTGTTTCATCAACAGGATTAGCCCCTCGTGGGTCCGTTCCTGGCGTTAAGATCGGAATCTGTTTGGACTCTCCGCCGCGGCTCTGATACTGTGGAGGTCTGACCTGGTCGCTGACCACGTCAGACGGGCACGTCAGACGGGCACGTCAGACGGGCGGGTCAGCGCGGCGGTAAACAAAGGTACGCACAGCGCTCCAGCGGGCGGGTCGCGGCGTGTGGACAGAGGGGAGGGGCTTGTTTCCAGGCGGGGTGGGCAGTGGCGTCCTCGGTGTCAGACACACAAGCAGAGGCCGGGTCTTAATCACAGCAAATAAAGATGCACTGCCGCTGTTTGGACAGGGGTCTAGGCCCGCCGGTGAGGGGCCATCTGTGGCTTGTCCTCCGCCGAGTGCAGCCGACTCGGCACAATGCCACAAGGTGTCCCAGAAAGCGCCGCTTGTAAGCGTGAGAGTAAGCGCGTTGTCCTGAGCAGGGTCCTTCCTCCCGCCATACTTTAGGAACCAGGACCATGTTCAATGTTTCTTTAATTTAACCAGGACGATGTTCAATGTTTCTTTAATTCAACCAGGACCATGTTCAATGTTTCTTTAATTTAACCAGGACGATGTTCAATGTTTCTTTAATTCAACCAGGACCATGTTCAATGTTTCTTTAACTTAACCAGGACGATGTTCAATGTTTCTTTAATTCAACCAGGACGATGTTCAATGTTTCTTTTTGATTCAAGACAACCAGAAGATGTTTTCAGCACAGGGGTCTGCAGAATGTTTAGTTGGCAGACTCGTATATAAGTGTGTATTACTAGAAATGTTTTTTTAGTTAAGACAGAGAATAGTTTACATAATTGTTTAAATTTTCAGGGAACAAATTAATTATTTGTAAACTAGATATAGGTTAGCTAGACCATTTAGGCTAAGATATCCTTTATATGATGACATGGCAGACAGAGAACCCAGAAAAGACCAGAGCTTTGTGAATTAATCCAATGCATCTCTGCATCCCAGAAAGAAATAGGCTACATAGCCTACCATATTTGTAGTCAATAAAATGTAATTTTGATTCATACAATCTATTCTCAGACTTGTTGGTCAGCAACATGCACGCAAATGCGGCTGGGTAGAGAGACATGATGTAGCCTGTGAATGTCTTGTGACGGTTAAACGTATCCACCGCCGCTGTGTGTTTAACTTCAGTCTGTCCCCAGTGAGCGCGACCCTAAAGGCATAGCGGGGGATTACGCAGGCGGACAATGGGGGGATTTGATCGGTCGCTCGCGGCGAGATCTCGCACATGGGATCAGCGAGATACAAACCCATTACTGTTGTATTGGATCTCAAATGTCACCCGAACACAGCATCGCACGGACAAAAGTTCATGTTAAAATGCCGAGGTTTGTCTGTAAGACGTTGTCCAAACGTAAAATAACTTATCCACTACCACACAACTTACCCAAATCTAATAATACATCAATGAATAGGCCACGTTAAATTCATTGTTGACTAAGAATTGTATTATGCGACCGTAGTGTAGTCATGCATATTATCTTACCTCTGAAGTGGCCTTTGAATGTGCTTACTAATGTAGATGTTCTCGAACAAATAGAGTAGACCAAATAGCTACCAAGAAACGGAGGCAGTTCCTCTCTCGTCCACAAGATGGCGGAGTTCAGTCGGCAGAAAGTAGGCCTAACTCAAACTCCAACTGACTTAATTTTACACTGTCCAGTTTGAATTATAATAAAGCGATTAGACAACGACAAATAAGTAATGCATGACGAACATCCGTCGAATTCCAATCGTTTTTATTTTTTTTCCCTTTCTCCATAACAGTATTCCTGGTCCTGATTTCTCATCATGAATCTTGTCAGCAGACAACTACGCTTAATTTACACTTAAAGCCGTTTCCAATATTTTCATTCCATCAAAATAAACACACTGTTGATGATGTCTTCTCCGACATCCAGATCCAGACAGTCGGTCGAATTCTTCTCTCGTTAGCCTTAAAGCGGTCGCGCTTCTGACCCACCGTCCGCAGTACGCCCCTGACTCAATCTGCTACAGATGAGATATTGTAAAGCACGGCGACCGACACGTTAGCTGAGGAGAACAATGCACAGTTCGGGGGGATCCGGCCCCAGACAACACAGCGGTCTGTGCCCGCTGTGTTGTGTCACTAGGCTGTCTGGGGACCCTGCAGGCCACCTAAGGGTGCTCTACTCTTTCATCATGGAAACGTAAACATGTTCCCCCTCCAGTCCCGAACATCAGCTGCGTGGATTAGACACGCAGACACACAGACACTTACTGTTAAAAACACGCAGACACACAGACACACAGACACACAGCACACACACACACACACACACACACACACACACACACAGACACACACACAGACACACAGACACACACACACACACACACACACACACACACACACACACAGACACACAGACACACAGACACACACACAGACACACAGACACACAGACACACAGACACACAGACACACAGACACTTACTGTTAAAAACACGCAGACACACAGACACACAGACACACAGACACACACACACACACACACACAGACACACACACACACACACACACACACACAACACACACACAGACACACAGAACACACACACACACACACACACAGACACACAGACACAACACACACACACACAGACACACAGACACACAGACACACACACAGACACACAGACACACAGACACTTACTGTTAAAAACACACAGACACACAGACACACACGACACACACACACACACACACAGACACACACACACACACACACACACACAGACACACACACACACACACACAGACACACACACACTACACAGATACAAACACACACACACACAGAACACACAGACACACAGACACACAGACACTTACTGTTAAAAACACGCAGACACACAGACACACAGACACACACACACACACACACACACACACACACAGACACACAGACACACACACACAGACACACAGACACACACACACACACACAGACACACACACACACACACACACACACACAACAACACACACACACAGACACACAGACACGCAGACAACACAGACACTTACTGTTAAAAACACACAGACACACAGACACACAGACACACAGACACACACACACAGACACGCAGACACGCAGACACTTACTGTTAAAAACACGCAGACACACAGACACACAGACACAACAGACACACAGACACACACACACACACACACAGACACACTGTACAACACACACAGACACACAGACACACAGACACAAACAACACAGACACACAGACACACAGACACACAGACACACAGACACACAGACACACAGACACTACAGACACAGACACACAGACACACAGACACACAACACACAGACACACAGACACACAGACACACAGACACACACACACAGACACACAGACACACAGACGCACAGACACACAGACACACAGACACACAGACACTTACTGTTAAAAACACACAGAAACAGGCACACAGACACACAGACACACTGTTAGAAACCCTATTGCTGTTAGGACCACGGCCTCAACCACGTGTAAGAGTTTTATCACTGTGTTGAATGCAAAGGGTTTTATGAGTGAAGCCCTTCCTCTTGTGTGGGACATTAATCACTATAGTTCAACATAATGGGAACAACTATGCGTGGAAGCATAAAACTCGACCACACGTGACAGTCAGCCCGAGAAATTCTTGGAAAGAAAAACCTAATATATTGAATTTTGATGTGGTGTGGTGTTAGTGAACATTTGACATGATTGGTTGACCAGACACCTCATACATTATGGAAGCTAAATACTAAACAAATTCACAAGACATAGTGATATAACTTTAACCATAGCAGAGAGCTTGATGTCATTCAACAACAACTGATTGTTATTGATTTAATTTCCGTACAGCGGTCCACCATCAAAGCACCCTGCATTCTGTCTCCCTTGGTGCATCAGTGTGATCACTCTCCTCTTTTCCTTTTTCCTCATTTCTGGTCCCAGACGGACGGCTGGGAGCCCGCAAACCAGTCGGTCGGGGTAACCCATACTGGGAGCCCACAAACCAGTCGGTCGGGGTTACCCATACTGGGAGCCCACAGACCAGTGGGCGGGGTTACCCATACTGGGAGCCCACAGACCAGTGGGCGGGGTTACCCATACTGGGAGCCCACAGACCAGTGGGCGGGGTTACCCATACTGGGAGCCCACAGACCAGTGGGCGGGGTTACCCATACTGGGAGCCCACAGACCAGTGGGCGGGGTGACCCATACTGGGAGCCCACAGACCAGTGGGCGGGGTGACCCATACTGGGAGCCCACAGACCAGTGGGCGGGGTGACCCATACTGGGAGCCCGCAGACCAGTGGGCGGGGTTACCCATACTGGGAGCCCGTGGGTTACCCACCCTGGGAGCTGGAGGAGAGGAGGAAGGAGCCCCGAGTCCTCCTCTCTGTGGACTCCGGGTTAATGAGTTATCTGAGGACAAAGCCGGAGCGAGCTCCAGCGCCGAGCGAGGGGGGCCAAGGCCTTCCTCCCGGCCCGGGGTCGGTGGGGTTATCAGCCCCCGTGCAACAATAGGAAGTGGTACGACCCGTCACACGGCTCCTCCATCACTCTCCTCCCCCTCCCCTCCTCCCCTCCTCCTCCTTGGAGGGCTGTCAGCCTGTCTCTCGTCAACGCTGATAAAGTCACCCCTGGACTGGGCTGTCACCACTCCCTCATTTAGCCAGGGCGGGGGAGGGGGGTAGGGAGGGGTCTGGACCATTTAAAACGCCATTTGAGCTCTTAGGATTGTGGATCTGAAGGTGTGTAATTGCCCTGCTCCCCCCCCCCCCCGCGCTGGCTCCTTGCGGCTGTGTCGTCGCTCTGCATATGAGTATCAGAACACAACAACCTGACAGAGGTACCGCAGATAGGAGTACATTACTGCAAATGAGCAGCGCCGATGTTAGCACTTTATTCATTAATTTAGCCCAAGTCCATCTCAGTCTGTCCGTGTGAGCTCGCACATGTGTGTTTTTGTGCGCACGTGTGTGCTTGTGTATTTGTGAATATGTATGTGTATGTGTATTTGTGTGTGTTTGTGTGTGTGTTTGTTTGTGTGTGTTTGTGTGTGTATGTTGCCCGGGCAGCCCTCCTCCGTCTATCTATTCTCACTGCCAACACGGCGCTTGTATGGATACTGGTATGGCCACTGGTGTGGATACTGGTATGGCCACTGGTGTGGATACTGGTGTGGACACTGGTGTGGATACTGGTATGGCCACTGCAGCGGCAGGACGCTGGTGCCCAACCCCGTCTCTCTGCACCAGCTGCACATCAACAGTTGTGCTGATCCGACCCATTGCTACATCTTCCTCACTCTCCCTTTTGGCAGGAAGACAGCCACACATACAGGCTGTAAAAGCAGACGGTAAATCACCAGCGCCCTGCTTCAGCCCCTAACCTTCAGTCCCTGGTCTGTATTAGCATCTCAAAGCATAGCCAGGAGAAGGGTGGCCCTGGAGCCTTATTTGCAGTTTGAAGTTGTTATCTATTGTTTGAGTTTCACTGGCACTCGAAACTAGCACGTTTGTCCCCACTTCTCCAGCATATTCAGCTCAACACTAACAGAAACACAAATACCACCGTGTAACCATGGAAACTCTTGGTCGGCTCTCGATATGGCACTGGATGGCTGGATTTAGAAATCATTTTTTTAACTTCTAACATCTCCCGCAGTAAACCTCCAAACAGTCACACCGTCGCCCCGGCCGAGTTCAGGGCTTGTTTACTTCCTGTTGGCCGGCCGAGTTCAGGGCTTGTTTACTTCCTGTTGACCGGCCGAGTTCAGGGCTTGTTTACTTCCTGTTGACCGGCCGAGTTCAGGGCTTGTTTACTTCCTGTTGGCCGGCCGAGTTCAGGGCTTGTTTACTTCCTGTTGACCGGCCGAGTTCAGGGCTTGTTTACTTCCTGTTGACCAGCTGAGTTCAGGGCTTGTTTACTTCCTGTTGACCTGCTGAGTTCAGGGCTTGTTTCCTTCCTGTTGACGAGGTTCAACCAGCGTGCAGATGCCGACCCCCCCCTCAGACCCGGGTCATCAATGCCTCCCGACAGAGCCCCCCCCACCGGAGCCCCCCTACAGCTACCCCCCTGACGGTTGGTTTAAGCACCGTTGATTAGCATCGCAGTTGGCCCGGCGGCCGTTGGTTCACTGTGCCCCCCCCCCCCCACCCCCAAGGGCTGAATGGTGCATTCTGTCGCCGGCCCTTCACATGTTCTTTAACTCCATTCAGCCCCGCCAGGTTCACAGCCTCTGATCACGGAGCTCTGAAAGGCCGTTAGATTAACGCTGCGCAGGGCGCTCGGCCCTGCCTGCCGCCGGACGGGGGGAGAATCCCAATGAGGGTCCCCGGGTGACGTCAGGCTCAGGTAACGCGAGGCCGGTTGAGGCCTATTGGCCGGTTGTTGCCACAACAGAAGGGTCACGCGTCGCGCCGCTGCCTAATGAGCCGCAACCAAAGGCGGGAAATGCTAACAGATCAGTGCCGCCGCCGCGGCGCCATAAAATAACATGTTACGATTAAACCCAGCGCTGGGAGCCGAGGCAGGGGGCGTGGGCGGTTGGAGAGGAGTCGATGCGGGGGGGGAGGGTGTGATGATTAGTCGTTGGGCATGGGGGGGTGAAGAGTAGCATGAGTCTGAATCACCTTGCCATGATTAGACTTCAAGGTGTAAACGTTGTCACTTGTCCCGACATGAATCAGTGTTTTTGTGCTGACGGTAATCATACACTGGGCTGATCCGCACGTAACACTCCGACGGCTCAGGGGAGCCTGATGCCGGTCCTGCCAAGCGTCACCATTTGTTTCAGAGACTAAACTACACTGTTTGGATTGACGGCTACCGTGGTGCATTTCTGCTCTTTCAAATGAAATACTTTGTTAATCGCCGTGATCAATGGTTCTTAGGTTGATTTAAACAGTTGTTTTCACAGTAGTGATTGAGGAATTGTTATGGCCCATGGACCATGAAGCAAAACAGGGGGACGTCTTTCCAGAAACACAAATCTGAAAGAGTGGGAGAAACAACGAACCAACACCTCCGAATCACAGGGGGAACAGGCTCAGCAATCCCATGATGCACTGCAAGGTCTTTCATTGATTGTCAAACCTGTCAAACAGCATTGAACTCCCAGTGGTTTCACTACTGAGACAGGAGAGTGGGTTAAGGACACAGGGGATGCCAGGGAGCATATGACCCAGGTCGTCATCCAGCCAGGCTGGAGCTGCTGCCCGGATGGTCCACACGTCTCTGGGGGTGGCCACCATGTCGCCCCAGACCTCCGACCTTACGTTGTGAAGGAAACTGTTGACCCCGGGACGTCCCGTAGAGAGCCTGGTTCTCTTCCTCTCCCTCTCCCTAAGATCTACCAGGCAAACGCTGAGGGCCAACAAAAGAGCATGCATACTGAACCAACTCTTCTTCACCCCCTTTTTAATCAAACTGCACAGAGCACTGCATGCTGGGAGAGAACCCCCACACCCCCACCACCCCCACCATAGCGTGGGAAAACTCCAAGCTTCGCTTCTGAAGAACTTCCTGACAATTCTGTTCTTCTCCTCCCTCCTCCGGGGCCCGCTGTGCCGCTATATTACCCTGAGGAGGCGCTGGGCTCCAGCCCCCCGAGGAGGTGCTGGGCTCCAGCCCCCTGAGGAGGTGCTGGGCTCCAGCCCCCCGAGGAGGCGCTGGGTTCCACCCCCAGAGCAGGCGCTGGGCTCCAGCCCCAGAGGAGAGGAGGTGCTGGGCTCCAGCCCCAGAGGAGGCGCTGGGCTCCAGCCCCTGAGGAGGCGCTGGGCTCCAGCCCCCTGAGGAGGTGCTGGGCTCCAGCCCCCCGAGGAGGCGCTGGGTTCCACCCCCAGAGCAGGCGCTGGGCTCCAGCCCCTGAGGAGAGGAGGTGTTGGGCTCCAGCCCCAGAGGCGTGGAGGAGTTGGCCTCCAGCCCCAGAGGAGAGGAGGTGCTGGGCTCCAGCCTCTGAGGAGGCGCTGGGCTCCAGCCCCTGAGGAGGCGCTGGGCTCCACCCCCAGAGGAGATGAGGTGCTGGGCTCCAGCCCCCAGAGAAGGTGCTGGGCCCCAGCCCAAGAGGAGGCGCTGGGCTTCAGCCCCTGAGGAGGCGCTGGGCTCCAGCCCCCCAGAAGAGAGGAGGTGTTGGGCTCCAGCCCCAGAGGCGTGGAGGAGTTGGCCTCCAGCCCCAGAGGAGAGGAGGCGCTGGGCCCCATACACAGAGGAGAGGAGGCGCTGGGCTCCAGCTCCCGGAGCAGAGGAGGTGCTAGGCTCCAGCCCCTGAAGGAAAGGAGGTGCTGGGCTCCACCCCCAGAGGAGAGGAGGTGCTGGGCTCCAGCCCCCAGAGGAGAGGAGGTGTTGGGCTCCACCCCCAGAGGAGGTGCTGGGCTCCACCCCCAGAGGAATGGAGGTGCTGGGCTCCAGCCCCCAGAGGAGAGGAGGTGCTGGGCTCCACCCCCAGAGGAGGTGCTGGGCTCCATACCCAGAGGAGAGGAGGTGCTGGGCTCCATACCCAGAGGAGGGGCTGGGCTTCAGCCCCTGAGGAGGCGCTGGGCTTCAGCCCCCAGAGGAGAGGAGGCGCTGGGCTCCAGCTCCCAAAGGAGAGGTGGTGCTGGGCTTCACCCCCAGAGAAGAGGAGGTGCTGGGATCCAGGCCCCAGAGGAGGTGCTAGGTTCCAGGCCCAGAGGAGATACTGGGCTACAGCCACAAGAGGAGGCACTGGGTTCCAGCCCCCTGAGGAGAGGAGGTGTTGGGCTCCAGCCCCAGAGGAGGCGCAGGGCTCCACCCCCAGAGGAGGCGCTGGGCTCCACTCCCAGAGGAGGTGCATGGTTCCAGCCCCCAGAGGAGATGCTGGGCTACAGCCCCCAGAGGAGGTGCTTGGTTCCGGCCCCTAGGAGTCAGGGCTGTCATGGGGGCGTTTCAGTGTCTGCTGGTTCACCACAATATTAACAAAATACTGACAGCAGCTCTGGGGTTGCTGAGGAGAACGGGCCGGGGTAGGGGGGGAACGGGGAGAGAGGGGGAGAGGAGGGGAACGGGGGAGAGGGGGGAGAGGAGGGGGAAAGAGAAAGAGGTGAGAAGAGGAGGAGAGGGGGTGGGAGGGGGGGGAGAGGAGGGGGGGGAGAGGAGGGGGGAGAGAGGAGGGGCCCTCACGCTGAGTCCTGTTGATTAAAGTGCTGGCGACGGCCGGGCCCCGCGGCCGTCGGGGCCCTAACAGCGTCTGATATACGACCCTCATCTGCCCGCGGCCCGGGACCCTTCCCACAATGCACCACTCCGTTTCTCAGTCGGCGGACGAAAACGTGTGCTGGGATGCCGTGAGTGTGTGTGTGTGTGTGTGTGTGTGTGTGTGTGTGTGTGTGTGTGTGTGTGTGTGTGTGTGTGTGGTGTGTGTGTGTGTGTGTGTGTGTGTGTGTGTGTGTGTGTGTGTGTGTGTGCCTGCGTGTCTCTTTGTATGCGTTGTTGTCAGGAGAGGAGCAGAGGATTCCAGAGTGATTAAAAGAGGTGACGACCTTTAATATCATCCCAGGGAGATGGGTGAGTCAGCCCTCCCTGTCTCCCCCTCGCTGGGGGAAGTCATTCATCATGGGGGAGAGTGGGGAGCTGGGGGAGAGGGTGGAGGTGGGGGAGACGGTGGAGCTGGGGGAGAGAGAGGAGGTGGAGGAGGGGAAGAGGGTGGAGGTGGGGGAGTCCAGCTTTCACTCCCCTCTCCTGGCTGCCTGCAGGCTGCCATGGAGCTGTGACTCCTGCTGCTTCACCTTCTCTTATATGAGCTGCCCCCAATACTGCCCCCCCCCCCCCCCCCAAACCCCCGCCCCCCTCCCGCGGTGGGGCACTCGCCAACAGTAGGGCCACACACACACACACACACACACACACACACACACACACACACACACACACACACACACACACACACACGCACGTGCACACGCACGTACGCACGCACGCACATACGCATATGCATATGCAAGCACTCAGACTCCCGCATGCTGCCCTTTGTTTCACAATATCCAAATTTAGTGGTGGTTAGCTGGTGGTTAGCTGGTGGTTAACTGGTGGTTAGCTGGTGGTTAGCTGGTGGTTAGCTGGTGGTTAGCTGGTGGTTAGCTGGTGGTTAACTGGCTGATAGCAGTGTCCTGCTATGTTAATGTTTATGTTAATGGTTCTCAGAGAAGATCTGAGCTGGCTGTGATAGCTCTCAGTGGGAAACACCACGCCCCCCCTCCCACCACCACACAGCACCTCGTCTCCCACAGACCCCGGACATCCAGGAAACTGGTCACCAGTCGACAGGGTGCATGAGGCCTTCTCTGGTGAGGAAACACCCGTCTGTCACTCCCTTATCTGCTCTCCTCTCCCCTTCCCTCCCTCTCTCCTAGTCAGCCAAGTCAGGTCAGTTGTCTCACTCCCATAATGTTGAAGGTTTCGGGCTCCAATCACAGAACACGGAAGCTGACACAGGAAGTAGGGACGACATACTAACGCGTGGACCCCTTCCTTTAGGGCTAGGGTTAGCACTGACCCAGCTAATGGACTGCTAAGCATGGCCTCTCCATGTGGAACAATGAACGCGTCTTAGCTCACACGTGACTGCAGGGTGACGCCTTTGACCCATTGAGCGGTAGGAGTTCGCCAATAAAGAGAGGAACGATCCCCAATCTCCTCGGGCCTTGCTTCGACTGCGCCGTAAAAGTGCTACAGCAAAGTTTGCTTAAGCAATGTCAGCTTAAGCAAACGCACACAAGGCGTCCATTGGCTGACGTCGCCCTCCCACCAACACGGCCACGCATAACAGCCCCCACGGGGCCCCAGACACCCGGGGAACCGTCCACTGTCTACAGTGTGTACAGTGGATCATCTAGTGAGGAAACATCTCCTCTGCTCCCCCCCCCCCTCCGGTCACAGGCCCAGCCAGGCAGGAGTCGGGTCAGGTGAGGCAGGCGGTGGAGACAGCCTGGGTAGCAGAGACAGACGTGTGTGTGTGTGTGTGTGTGTGTGTGTGTGTGTGTGTGTGTGTGTGTGTGTGTGTGTGTGTGTGTGTGTGTGTGTGTGTGTGTGTGTGTGTGTGTGTGTGTGTGTGTGTGTGTGTAAAGAGAGAGCCAGCGTCCCGCTGGCTTCCTGCCTCCAGTGCGGAGTTATTTCTGAGGTTATTGATGTCCACTCCAGCTGAGCGCTCTCTGAACAACCAGCCCGCCTGCAACAGGTTACAAGTCCGGCTCCCCGCTCATTAGGTTCTAATTGATTGTAATGTTGCTTTAGAGAAGTCGCCAGCCGCTATGGGGGGGCTCCGCCGGCCCACGGCCCCCACCGGGCCCCGCTCCCGTCCGCCTCACTCACCAGCAGGGTCCGAGACGCAGACACAATCGGCCCTCTTAGATGGAATCATTAAAGCGGGCAGTTTCATACAGCACGCTTCTGAAGACCAGCTTGAGACCAGGGACAGTGGCCACTCTGCCGGCCCAGCGGGAGAGCCCCATCCTGGGCACGCTATTGTTGCCCGCTCCCCTTGACTGGCTGCCTGTGGATCCGTCGACTATGGCTTGATTTGTTTGCCAAGGTCCTGGACTAAAGGCAGCCATGCAGGGGAGCTGGGTCAATATTGGTTTTGAGAGCATGTGGAAAAATGTCAAAATGTTAAATTCTATTGATGTCCCCCCACTGCTGGTTGTGTCTGTGGCGAAAGGCCGATGGGCCATTAGTGTAAACAGGGCTTTGTCTTAGGGATCAGCTTCCAACAGGCACCTCACCGAGCCAAACCTACAGATAAAGATTCACGTCTGAATGAAGAGACGACCGTCAGCGGGGCTCAAGGGAGCGCTAGAATAACACAGGAAGGAACAGACAGGAGCTGCTGACTTGGCCTATGTCCTTGTAGTACAATGTCCGCCTTAGTTAAAGTACATCTCAGAGTTAGAAATCTGCTTTCTAAGAGATCTCCATGCATGTTGATAATGGGCCTTTGTAACATCTCGCTTAAACGACGTGGCTGTGCTGATAACCCCTCAGACGACAAATCAAGTCCTTATGTTTATTTTATCACCCTTCTGCCTTCAATGTCGGCCGCAAATGCCGGAAATTTTATTGGGAAAATGTGACAGGAAATGTCTAGACCTCAGCAACATGTCCCCCGCCTCCTCCGGGGCTGTGTCCTTGTGGAGACGTCCTCTGGCTTATGTGAACATCTGCTTTACAAGGCGGCCTCCTTCCTCCGGCCTTCAGCCCTCCCCTGTCTCTTTCAGCCTCTGGGGATTCGGGATTCTCTTCCAAATCACCTCAATTAACATGGAGCCGTAAAACGCCCCCCCCCCCCCCCCTCCTTCTTGCTCGCTGCCCAGCTTTCTCCTCCTTTACTTCTATCAATGCCTGTTCTAACTTTATTGGACTTGGCCTTTGTGTGCCACTGGACCAAGTGGCTTCCCCCTGGGGCCGGGAGGAGGGGGGGGGCAGGAGCTGCTGTAGTGTTGGTGTTCAGGGTTAACTTTCTCTGGCCTCCCCTCGCTGAATACTTTCCTCAGAGACCATAAAGTGCTGATGACTCTCTCATGCAGAATTGGGCCTTAAATAAGAAACAAGGCTTCTGTATCAGAATGGGATTTCTCTTGTTGCTGATATCGTCTTGAGAATACTCAAGAGGGTGGGAGTACTGTACAAATTCTAAATCAACGTAAATATACCATAAGCTATGGCAAATGAAAACTGCTTGCAACATCTAACATGAGAAATGGCGCTGCGGTTTGAAACACAATAAAGTCTCTCCATAATGACAAATCACTTCCAAATTAATTATAAAGAAATTAAAAACAAACCCTTGCTACCAACATAACAGCTAACATCTCAATGCTCAAAATAGCAGCGGTAACCGCGCAGTTGGGATGAACAAGCCCTACATCAGAGTTAAGGTTAAAGCAGTCCAATGTGCTTAGTGTAGGGCTTGATAGAAAACAACTTTTGACACCTAGATAACTGTGTTTACGCCGCCGCAAGCGCTAATGGACTGCTTAGCACGGCTCATCCGTGCAGACAAAGAGAGCGTCTAATGTCACACATTACTGTAAGGTGGACACGTTCTAGTCATTGAGCCAAGTGGGAGTTCGTAAAGAACGTGCAAACTATCACCATCTCCTTGGGCCTTGTTACCGACCACACCATAAAGTAGTCGACAGAGTTTGCTTAAGCACATCTACTTGAAATGCAAACAACGTTTCCATTGGCTTTCGCACGTTGATATAATTTATCTCACCTAATTTCCTGTTCAGCCCATTGGTTGAGACGGGGGGGGACGAAATACCTAAAGGGACACCTCTGTGTGACCCGGCCTGCCTGCAATCTAAACAAAATGGCCATGTCCCAGATCATTTGACTTCTCTTGGGCATTGCTGTTTCAAAGAGAGAGGTCAGATCAGAGGGAGAGCATTCTCACAGTGTCTCTGGACACCTGGACACACTGAATAAAGACAGAACTGTTCCAGCCTACGTCCAACAATAGCGCTGCTAAAACCGTCCCATCTCCGTGTGGAGGGCCTGTTTACTCTGCCAGCCTAACCTGAGCCCTCACATGCAGAGAGCTATTAGTGGCAGTTATGTGGCTCTGTGGCGCAATGGATAGCGCATTGGACTTCTAGTCATACACTTGAGATGTGATTCAAAGGCTGTGGGTTCGAGTCCCACCAGAGTCGTCATTTTTGGTAGTTTATTAACTTATTGGTGGAGTCTTGTATGGAGTATGTTATTTGATGTGTTGTATTTAGAGTCATGAACTATAACTGTGTCCTAACTCGATATCTGGAGTACGAGTGTCCATGAAAGACTGTTGGGACTCGAACTCATGGCATCATTGAATGTAAAGAGGGTCTTTGTGGTTATGGTTAAAGCTCTCGCTGAAAAGTTTTGGTTGAAGTCTTCAAAGCAGAATGTTTATTAATATTGAAGGACACAAGATTGATTCTACATCAAGATCTCGAGGATTCAAGTCGAACTAACTCCATGAAGACAACATAAACATAAAGAACATTTTAGGCAACTCGTTTAAGTCGTATAACTATGTATTGATGTGGCAGTGTATATGTTTACTGTGTTTTATGAGCACTTATTGGTGGACTTTTGTACGGGAGAATATAATAAAGATATTATATGGATTATCCTACCTCGATAGAAGGTAGTTGTAGCATACTTCGACTAGAAGTCCAGAGAGCTGTAGAGCTGTAGTTTATTCAATGTCAAAGGACAAAGGGATTTAAGGAAAATGCTTTTAGAGGTATAATCATTTATTGGTTAATCTTGGTATTGCTTGAAATATTTTTATATTGAGTTTCACGAGCACTATATATTGAATCAAACTCTAAATCAACAGCATATATTGAGAATCAAACAATGTCCATCAACAGCAACCAGAGTGGGGCGTGTACCCACAACGTTCAACCATGGATGGCGAGATGGGAGCATGGGAGAATATAATTGGGCATATTGCATTTAGTGTCATGAACTATGAATGTATCCTACCTTGATATCCAGAGTAAATGCTATTGATTGCATCACAGAGCGCTGTAATTACACTAAACGGAGCTGTAGTTTCTTTAGTGTTAAAGAACAAAGGGATTTTAGGCGTCCAGATTACCAGAGAAGGATAATTCTCTATCAATGATAGCCTGTTGGTTCTCAAACCCAACAGCAGCAAGTACTTTTTTCAATGTCAAAGGACGAAGAGTAGGCAAACGGTTTTAGAGGCATAATAATTTATTGGTAGATTCTTGATAAGGCTTTATATATTGAGTTGTACGGACAATAAACATTGATTAAACCTCCAAATCGGCAGCACTCATTGTGAATCACACAATGTCCATAAACATCAACTATGGTGAGAATTGAACCCACAGCCTTCTACCATGGATGACGTGATGGGAGTAAGTAATTGGGCATATTGCAATTAGTGTCATGAGCTACGAATGATCTTACCTTAATATCCAGAGTACTAAACAAGTATAATGCACTTTCATTAAATGCCTGTCGGTACTCACAACATCTGTCAGCAGCATGTAGTTTTATTAGTTGTAGGACACTTTGTTACTATAGTTCAACCTCGAGATCTACCGGAGTCAAGCCGGTGAATGACTAGAAGTCCAACACGCTATCCTTTGCGCCACAGAGCCCTGTTAGCGTAGCAAAAGGAGTTCTCTTTCCTTCAAGTCAAGGACAAAGGGATTTTAGGCATCCAGAGTATTAAACCAGGATAACGCACCATCAATGATAAACTGTCGGTACTCAAACCCACAACATGCGTCATCAGCATGTCGATTGTTTCGTTGTAGGATACTTTGTGACCATAGTTCTACCTCGATAACCACCGGAGTCAAGCCCATAGTGTCCAACTCTGGTGGGACTCGAACCTACATCCTTTGAATCAGATCTCAAATGAATGACAAGAAGTCCAACACACTAACATTGCGCCACAGACGCCTTGCATTGTACAAAAAGGAGCTAATTTTTTCTTCAATGTCAAGGACAAAGGGATTTTAGGCATCCCGAGTACTACAGTAGGACAATGCTCTATTAATAATACCCTGTCGGGACTCGAACCCAGATCTTCGGTCGGCAGCATGTAGTTTTATTAGTTGCAGGATAATTTGTTATTATACTACTACCTCAAGATCTACTGGAGTCAAGCCCATAATAACCAACTCTAGTGGGACTCAAACCCACAACCTTTGAATCACATATCAAATGAATGACTAGAATTCCAACGCACTATCCATTGCGACAGAGACGCCTTGCAATGTCCAAAAAGGAGCTATTTTTTCTTCCATGTCAAAGGGCAAAACGATTTTAGGCATCCAGAGTACTAAAGTAGGATAACACACTATCAATGATAGCCTGTCGGGACTCGAACCCACAACATGTGTCAGCAGCATGTCGATTTGTTGTAGGATACTTTATGACCATAGTTCTACCGGAGTCAAGCCCATAGTGTCCGTTACGGCTCCAGGGGCCGGTTGACCCAATTGGTCTTAACTAAGACTGGTCGTAACTGCTAAGTAGGTCTTAGTTAAGACCTGGCGTTAGAATGGAACTAACGCCGGATGCACCAACGGGACTTACGCCTGGTCTTAACTACGCCCGGTCTTAGCCGTGCGCGGCCATGTGAATGTTCCATGGAATGCGCATATCACCGCGTGCTCTAGGATACCTCGTGCCAACAGCCGTTTACTATTTTACTTAACATCCGATATGATCGAGGAAAACCGCAAGAGGAAAGTCAACTTTACTGATCTTGAAATAAGAAAATTAATTGAGTTGTACGGTGACAACAAGAACACACTGACTGCCAAGCAGTCCAATGTAAATAGCGCAATAAGCAGTTGTAACGCTGGTGGTAGCGCTGCATTGCGGTCCGACAAACTGTAAATCCGGTGACAGTTCTTCTATTAATTCAAACAGATCTCTCCTACAGAATCGAAACCTCTCAATAAGCTCCTCGTCATTATAAATGTCCAACCCTAGGGGAACCATAACACATGTTGCTGTTAGACTGACTGGGAGGACAAGAAAGCAGGGCACAACAGCAAACTAGGTACATAAGTGTGTTTATTTGGCGAGTGTTCCGCCCAGGGGAATAGGGAACTATAAGCGGAGCCAAATCAAAGAAAACAAGATAAAGTGACAACTAACTAGTGCACACATTCGACCTAGCTAATACATTGAGAGGGTGGCACCGCTTCTAACCTGATGTGATAACAGAGTAAATCTACGTGATGGTAGTGTACACCCAAGGGTATCTTACCTATTCACCTAAACCCCTACGGCATCTCAAAAACAAAAGTTAACAGCATGACACCAGCCAACACACAGACAGAGTCATCATACAATGGAGACCAAACAGGTGCACGTTATCAAGGCCAGATGACACTGATCGGCCATCAGACAGCTCCCAGATTGGACAGGGGGTTGGACGATGGTGGAGGAACAGCCAATGGCGTGAGACCTACAGAGAACGAGAGGGGAGACACAGGAAAACAACCACACACGTAACAGTGTCCAAATCTGGTGAGACTCGAACCCACATCCTTTGAATCAGATCTCGAATGAATGACTAGAAGTCCAACACACTAACAATTGCGCCACAGACGCCTTGCAATGTCCAAAAAGGAGCTAATTTTTTCCTCAATGTCAAAGGAGAAAGGGATTTTAGGTATGCAGAGTACTACAGCAGGACAACGCTCTATTAAGGATAGCCTGTCGTGGCTGGGAGGACAAGAAAGCAGGGCACAACAGCAAACTTTAGGCATCCAGAGTACTACAGTAGGATAACACACTATAATTGATAGCCTGTCGGGACTCGAACCCACAACATGTGTCAGGTGCATGTAGATTGTTTCAATGTAGGATACTTTGTTACCATAAATATAACTTGAAAGGAGTCAAACACATTATCACCGACTCTGGTAGGACTCGACCCACAACCTTTGAATTACATCTCACATGAATGACGAGAAGTCCAACGCGCTATCCATTGCGTCACAGAGCCCTATTTGCAAAAAAACACAGGAGCTTTTTTTTCTTCGATGTCAAACGATAAAGTGATTTTAGGAATCCAGAGTACTAAAGTAGGATAACACACTACGAATGATAGCCTGTCGGGACTCGAACACACAACTTGTGTCAGGTGCATGTAGATTGTTTTATTGTAGGATACTTTGTTACCATAAATCTACCGTGACATCGACGGTAGTCAAACCCATACTGACCGACTCTGGTGGGACTCGAACCCACAACCTTTGAATAACATCTCACATGAATGACTAGAAGTCCAACGCGCTATCCATTGCGCCACAGAACCCTTTTTGCAAAAATATCAGGCGCTTTCTTTTCTTCCATGTCAAACGATAAAGTGATTTTAGGAATCCAGAGTACTACAGTAGGATAACACACTACGACTGATAGCCTATCGGGACTCGAACACACAACATATGTCAGGTGCATGTAGATTGTTTTATTGTAGGATACCTTGCTACCATAAATCTACCTTGACATCGACAGGAGTCAAACCCATACTGACCGACTCTGGTGGGACTCGAACCCACAACCTTTGAATAACATCTCACATGAATGACGAGAGGTCCAACACGCGATCCATTGCACCACAGAGCCCTATTTGTAAAAAAAAAAATTAGGAGCTTTTATTTCTTCTATGTCAAAGGACAAAGGGATTTTAGGCATCAAGAGTACTACAGTAGGATAACACATTATAATTGATAGCCTGTCGGGACTTGAACCCACAACATGTGTCAGGTGCATATAGATTGTTTCGTTGTAGGATGCTTTGTTACCATAAATCTACCTTGACATCGACAGGAGTCAAACCCATACTGACCAACTCTGGTAGGACTCGAACCCACAACCTTTGAATCACATCTCACATGAATAACTAGAAGTCCAACGCGCTATCCATTGCGCCACAGATCCCTTTTTATAAAAAAAAACAGTATTTTTTTTTCTTCCATGTCAAACGACAAAGTGATTTTAGGAATCCAGAGTTCTAAAGTAGGGTAACAAAATACAAATGATAGCCTGTCGGGACTCAAACCCACACCATGTGTCAGGTGCATGTAGATTGTTTCATTGCAGGATACTTTTTTACCATAAACCTCCCTTGACATCGACAGGAGTCAAACCCGTAATAACCGAATCTGGTGGGACACCAAACCCACAACCGTTGAATCACAACTCACATGAATGACTAGAAGTCCAACTCTCGATCCATTTGCACCACAGAACCCTTAACGTAAACAAACGGGAGCTTTTTTTTCTTTCCATGTCAAACGACAAAGTGATTTTAGGAATCCAGAGTTCTAAAGTAGGATAACAAACTACAAATGATGGCCTGTCGGGACTCGAACCCACACCATGTGTCAGGTGCATGTAGATTGTTTCATTGTAGGATACTTTGTTACCATAAATCTACCTTAACATCGACAGGAGTCGACCCATACTGACCGAATCTGAAGGGACTTAAACCCACAACCTTTGAATAACATCTCACATGATTGACTAGAAGTCCAATGCGCTATCCATTGCGCCAGAGAGCCCTATATGTTAAAAAAAATAGGAGCTTTTATTTCTTCCATGTCAAAGGACAAAGGGATTTTAGGCATCCAGAGTACTAAAGTAGGATAACACACTACAAATGATAGACTGTTGGGACTCGAACCCACAACATGTGTCAGGTGCATGGAGATTGTTTCATTGTAGGATACTTTCGTTACCAATAAATCTACCGTGACAACGACGGGAGTCAACCCATACTGACCAACTCTGGTGAGACTCGAACCCACAACCTTTGAATAACATCTCACATGAATGACTAGAAGTCCAACGCGCTATCCATTGCGCCACAGAGCCCTTTTTGCATAAAAAATAGGAGCTATTTTTTCTTCTATGTCAAAGGACAAAGCGATTTTAGGAATCCAGAGTACTAAAGTAGGATAACACACTACAAATGATAGCCTGTCGGGACTCGAACCCACAACATGTGTCAGCTGCATATAGATTGTTTCGTTGTAGGATACTTTGTTACCATAAATCTACCTTGACATCGACAGGAGTCAAGCCCATAATGACCGACTCTGGTGGGACTCGAACCCACAACCTTTGAATCACATCTCACATGAATGACTAGAAGTCCAACGCGCTATCCATTGCGCCAGAGAGCCCTTTTTTTTTAAAAAAAATGTGAGCTTTTTTCTTCTATGTCAAAGGACAAAGCGATTTTAGGTATCCAGAGTAGGCTTACTAAAGTAGGATAACACACTCCAAATGATAGACTGTCGGGACTCGAACCCACACAACATGTTGTCAAAGGAGTCAAACCCATACTGACCAACTCTGGTGGGACTCGAACTCTGACAACCTTTGAATAACATCTCACATGAATGTCTAAGTAGTCCAACGCCGAGATCCAATGCGCCACAGATCCCTTTTTTGATAAAAAAAATAGGAGGTATTTTTTCTTCTATGTCAAAGGACGAAGTGATTTTAGGAATCTAGAGTACTAAAGTAGGATAAAACACTACAAATGATAGCCTGTCGGAGACTCGAACCCACAACATCTGTCATTTGCATGTAGATTGGTTTCGTTGTAGGATACTTCGTTACCATAAATCTACATGGAGTCAAGCCACTATATTGACCGACTCTGATTGGACTCGAACCCACAACCTTTGAATAACATCTCACATGAATGACTAGAAGTCCAACACGCTATCCATTGCACCACAGAGCCCTATTTTTAAAAAAAACAGGAGCTTTTTTTTCTTTCATGTCAAACGACAAAGTGATTTCAGGACTAGAGAGTTCTAAAGTAGGATAACCAACTACAAATGATAGCCTGTCGGGACTCGAACCCACACCATGTGTCAGGTGCATGTAGATTGTTTCATTGTAGGATACTTTGTTACCATAAAACTACCTTGACATCGACAGGAGTCGACCCATACTGACCGACTCTGGTGGGACTAGAACCCACAACCTTTGAATTAACAACTCACATGAATGACTAGAAGTCCAACGCGCTAATCCATTGCGCCACAGAGAGACCTAATTTATTAATAAAAAATGTGAGCTTTTTTTTCTTCTATCTCAAAGGACAAAGCAATTTTAGGAATCCAGAGTACTAAAGTAGGATAACACACTACAAATGATAGCCTGTCGGGACTCGAACCCACACCATGTGTCAGGTGCATGTAGATAGTTTAATTGTAGGATGCTTTGTTACCATAAAATCTACCTTGACATCGACAGGAGTCGACCGATACTGACCGACTCTGATGGGACTTAAACCCACAACCTTTGAATAACATCTCACATGATTGACTAGAAGTCCAATGCGCTATCCATTGCGCCAGAGAGCCCTTTTCCTAAAAGAAATGTGAGCTTTTTTCTTCTATGTCAAAGGACAAAGTGATTTTAGGAATCCAGAGTTCTAAAGTAGGCTAACAAAATACAAATGATAGCCTGTCGGGGACTCGAACCCACAACATGTGTCAGCTGCATGTAGATTGTTTCGTTGTAGGATACTTTGTTACCATAAATCTACATTGACAGGAGTCAAGCCCATAATGACCGACTCTGGTGGGACTCGAACCCACAACCTTTGAATCACATCTCACATGAATGACTAGAAGTCCAACGCGCTATCCATTGCGACACAGAGCACTACTGCTACAAAGATGTGAGCTCTTATTTCTTCTATGTCAAAGGACAAAGGGATTTTAGGCATCCAGAGTACTAGAGTAGGATAACACACTACAAATGATAGACTGTTGGGACTCGAACCCACAACATGTGTCAGGTGCATGTAGATTGTTTCATTGTAGGATACTTTGTTACCATAAATCTACCTTGACATCGACAGGAGTCAAACCCATACTGACCGACTCTGATGGGACTCGAACCCACAACCTTTGAATTACATCTCACATGAATGACTAGAAGTCCAACGCGCTATCCATTGCGCCACAGAGCCCTTTTTGCATAAAAAATAGGAGCTATTTTTTCTTCTATGTCAAAGGACAAAGCGATTTTAGGAATCCAGAGTACTAAAGTAGGATAACACACTACAAATGATAGCCTGTCGGGACTCGAACCCACAACATGTGTCAGCTGCATGTAGATTGTTTCGTTGTAGGATACTTTGTTACCATAAATCTACATTGACAGGAGTCAAGCCCATAATGACCGACTCTGTTGGGACTCGAACCCACAACCTTTGAATCACATCTCACATGAATGACTAGAAGTCCAACGCGCTATCCATTGCGCCACAGAGCCCTTTTTATCAAAAAAAATGTGATTTTTTTTTCTTCTATGTCAAAGGACAAAGCGATTTTAGGAATCCAGAGTACTAAAGTAGGATAACACACTACAAATGACAGCCTGTCGGGACTCGAACCCACAACATGTGTCAGCTGCATATAGATTGTTTCGTTGTAGGATACTTCGTTACCATAAATCTACAGGAGTCAAGCCCATATTGACCGACTCCGATGGGACTCGAACCCACAACCTTTGAATAACATCTCACATGAATGACTAGAAGTCCAACGCGCTATCCATTGCGCCACAGAGCCCTTTTTTTAAACAAAATGTGAGCTTTTTTTTTCTTCTATGTCAAAGGACAAAGCGATTTTAGGAATCCAGAGTACTAAAGTAGGATAACACACTACAAATGATAGCCTGTCGGGACTCGAACCCACAACATGTGTCAAAGGAGTCAAACCCATACTGACCAACTCTGGTGAGACTCTAACCCACAACCTTTGAATAACATCTCACATGAATGTCTAGTAGTCCAACGCGAGATCCAATGCGCCACAGATCCCTTTTTGTAAAAAAAAAATAGGAGGAATTTTTTCTTCCATGTCAAACGACAAAGTGATTTTCAGAATCCAGAGTTCTAAAGTAGGATAACAAAATACAAATGATAGCCTGTCGGGACTCGAACCCACACCATGTGCCAGGTGCATGTAGATTGTTTCGTTGTAGGATACTTTGTTACCATAAATCTACCTTGACATCGACAGGAGTCAAGCCCATAATGACCGACTCTGGTGGGACTCGAACCCACAACCTTTGAATCACATCTCACATGAATGACTAGAAGTCCAACGCGCTATCCATTGCGACACAGAGCACTACTGCTACAAAGATGTGAGCTCTTATTTCTTCTATGTCAAAGGACAAAGGGATTTTAGGCATCCAGAGTACTAGAGTAGGATAACACACTACAAATGATAGACTGTCGGGACTCGAACCCACAACATATGTCAGGTGCATGTAGATTGTTTCATTGTAGGATACTTTGTTACCATAAATCTACCTTGACATCGACAGGAGTCGACCCATACTGACCGACTCTGATGGGACTTAAACCCACAACCTTTGAATAACATCTCACATGAATGACTAGAAGTCCAACGCGCTATCCATTGCGCCACAGAGCCCTATTTTGCATAAAAAATATGTGAGCTTTTTTTCTTCTATGTCAAAGGACAAGAGTGATTTTAGGAATCCAGAGTACTAAAGGTAGGATAAACACACTACAAATGATAGCCTGTCGGGACTCGAACCCACAACATGTGTCAGCGTGCATGTAGATTGTTTCAGTTGTAAGGATACTTTGTTACCATAAATCTACCTTCACATCGACGGGAGTCGAACCCATACTGACCGACTCTGGTGGGACTCGACCCCACAACCTTTGTATTACATCTCACATGAATGACTAGAAGTCCAACGCGCTAATCCATTGCGACACAGAGCACTATCTGCTAAAAAAAATGTGATACTTTTTTTTCTTCTATGTCAAAGGACAAAGCGATTTTAGGAATCCAGAGTACTAAAGTAGGATAACACACTACAAATGATAGCCTGTCGGGACTCGAACCCACAACATGTGTCAGGTGCATGTAGATTGTTTCATTGTAGGATACTTTGTTACCATAAATCTACCTTGACATCGACAGGAGTCAAGCCCATACTGACCGAACTCTGATGGGACTTCGAAACCCACAACCTTTGAATTACATCTCACATGAATGACTAGAAGTCCAAACGCGCTAATCCATTGCGCCACAGAGCCCTTTTATCAAAAAAAAAATCATTTTTTTTTCTTCTATGTCAAAGGACAAAGCGATTTTAGGAATCCAGAGTACTAAAGTAGGATAACACACTACAAAGGATAGCCTATCGGTACTCGAACCCACAACATGTGTCAGCTGCATATAGATTGTTTCGTTGTAGGATACTTTGTTACCATAAATCTACATTGACAGGAGTCAAGCCCATAATGACCGACTCTGGATGGGACTCGAACCCACAACCTTTGAATAACATCTCACATGAATGACCTAGAAGTCCAACGCGCTATCCATTGCGCCACAGAGCCCTTTTTTTATAAACAAAATGTGAGCTTTTTTTTCTTCTATGTCAAAAGGACAAAAGCGATTTTAGGAATCCAGAGTACTAAAGTAGGAATAACACACACTACAAATGATAGCCTGTCGGGACTCGAACCCACAACATGTGTGTCAAGAGGTAGTCAAACCCATACTGACCAATCTCTGGTTGGGACTCAAACTCGCAACCATTTGAATAACATCTCACATGAATGTCTAGTAGTCCAACGCGACGATCCAATTGCGCACCAGATCCCTTTTTGTAAAAAAAAATAGGAGGTATTTTTTCTTCTATGTCAAAGGACGAAGTGATTTTAGGAATCCAGAGTACTAAAGTAGGATAAACACACATACAAATGGATAGCCTGTCGGGACTCGAACCCACAACATCTGGTCAGGTTGCATGTAGATTGTTTCGTTGTAGGATACTTCGTTACCATAAATCTAACTAATGGAGGAGTCAAGCGCCATAATTGACCGACTCTGGATGGGACTCGAACCCACAACCTTTGAATCACATCTCACATGAATGACTAGAAGTCCAACACGCGCTATCCATTGCGCCACAGAACCCTATTTTACAAAAAAATATGAGCTTTTTTTTCTTCTATGTTCAAAGGACAAAGCGATTTTAGGACTCCAGAGTTCTTACTAAAGTAGGATAACACACTCACAAATGATAGCCTGTCGGGACTCGAAACCCACACCATGTGTAGTGCATGAAGATGTTCATTGTAGGATACTTTGTTACCATAAAACTACCTTGACATCGACAGGAGTCGACCCATACTGACCGACTCTGGTGGGACTAGAACCCACAACCTTTGAATTACAACTCACATGAATGACTAGAAGTCCAACGCGCTATCCATTGCGCCACAGAGACCTAATTCTAATAAAAAATGTGAGCTTTTTTTTCTTCTATGTCAAAGGACAAAGCGATTTTAGGAATCCAGAGTACTAAAGTAGGATAACACACTACAAATGATAGCCTGTCGGGACTCGAACCCACAACATGTGTCAGCTGCATATAGATTGTTTCGTTGTAGGATACTTCGTTACCATAAATCTACTGACAGGAGTCAAGCCCATATTGACCGACTCTGTGGGACTCGAACCCACAACCTTTGAATCACATCTCACATGAATGACTAGAAGTCCAACGCGCTATCCATTGCGCCACAGAGCCCTTTTTATCAAAAAAATGTGATTTTTTTTTCTTCTATGTCAAAGGACAAAGCGATTTTAGGAATCCAGAGTTCTAAAGTAGGGTAACAAAATACAAATGATAGCCTGTCGGGACTCAAACCCACACCATGTGTCAGGTGCATGTAGATTGTTTCATTGCAGGATACTTTTTTACCATAAACCTCCCTTGACATCGACAGGAGTCAAACCCGTAATAACCGAATCTGGTGGGACTCAAACCCACAACCGTTGAATCACAACTCACATGAATGACTAGAAGTCCAACTCTCGATCCATTGCACCACAGAACCCTTAACGTAAACAAACGGGAGCTTTTTTTTCTTCCATGTCAAACGACAAAGTGATTTTAGGAATCCAGAGTTCTAAAGTAGGATAACAAACTACAAATGATGGCCTGTCGGGACTCGAACCCACACCATGTGTCAGGTGCATGTAGATTGTTTCATTGTAGGATACTTTGTTACCATAAATCTACCTTAACATCGACAGAGTCGACCCATACTGACCGAATCTGAAGGGACTTAAACCCACAACCTTTGAATAACATCTCACATGATTGACTAGAAGTCCAATGCGCTATCCATTGCGCCAGAGAGCCCTATATGTTAAAAAAAATAGGAGCTTTTATTTCTTCCATGTCAAAGGACAAAGGGATTTTAGGCATCCAGAGTACTAAAGTAGGATAACACACTACAAATGATAGACTGTTGGGACTCGAACCCACAACATGTGTCAGGTGCATGGAGATTGTTTCATTGTAGGATACTTCGTTACCATAAATCTACCGTGACAACGACGGGAGTCAAACCCATACTGACCGACTCTGGTGGGACTCGAACCCACCACCTTTGAATAACATCTCACATGAATGACTAGAAGTCCAAAGCGCTATCCATTGCGCCACAGAGCCCTAATTGTAAAACAAAAATGTGATTTTTTTTCTTCTATGTCAAAGGACAAAGCGATTTCATGAATCCAGAGTACTAAAGTAGGATAACACCCTACAAATGATAGCCTGTCGGGACTCGAACCCACAACATGTGTCAGCTGCATATAGATTGTTTCGTTGTAGGATACTTTGTTACCATAAATCTACCTCGACAGGAGTCAAGCCCATAATGACCGACTCTGGTGGGACTCGAACCCACAACCTTTGAATCACATCTCACATGAATGACTAGAAGTCCAACGCGCTATCCATTGCGCCACAGAGCCCTTTTTTTAAGCAAAATGTGAGCTTTTTTTTCTTCTATGTCAAAGGACAAAGCGATTTTAGGAATCCAGAGTACTAAAGTAAGATAACACACTACAAATGATAGCCTGTCGGGACTCGAACCCACAACATGTGTCAAAGGAGTCAAACCCATACTGACCAACTCTGGTGGGACTCAAACTTGCAACCTTTGAATAACATCTCACATGAATGTCTAGTAGTCCAACGCGAGATCCAATGCGCCACAGATCCCTTTTTGTAAAAAAAAATAGGAGGTATTTTTTCTTCTATGTCAAAGGACGAAGTGATTTTAGGAATCTAGAGTACTAAAGTAGGATAAAACACTACAAATGATAGCCTGTCGGGACTCGAACCCACAACATCTGTCATTTGTATGTAGATTGTTTCGTTGTAGGATACTTCGTTACCATAAATCTACAGGAGTCAAGCCCATATTGACCGACTCTGATTGGACTCGAACCCACAACCTTTGAATAACATCTCACATGAATGACTAGAAGTCCAACACGCTATCCATTGCACCACAGAGCCCTATTTTTAAAAAAAACAGGAGCTTTTTTTTCTTTCATGTCAAACGACAAAGTGATTTCAGGACTAGAGAGTTCTAAAGTAGGATAACCAACTACAAATGATAGCCTGTCGGGACTCGAACCCACACCAATGTGTCAGGTGCATGTAGATTGTTTCATTGTAGGATACTTTGTTACCATAAAAACTACCTTGACATCGACAGGAAGTCGACCCATACTGACCGACTCTGGTGGGGACTAGAACCCACAACCTTTGAATTACAACTCACATGAATGACTAGAAGTCCAACGCGCTATCCATTGCGCCACAGAGACCTAATTATAATAAAAAATGTGAGCTTTTTTTTCTTCTATCTCAAAGGACAAAGCAATTTTAGGAATCCAGAGTACTAAAGTAGGATAACACACTACAAATGATAGCCTGTCGGGACTCGAACCCACACCATGTGTCAGGTGCATGTAGATTGTTTAATTGTAGGATGCTTTGTTACCATAAATCTACCTTGACATCGACAGGAGTCGACCCATACTGACCGACTCTGATGGGACTTAAACCCACAACCTTTGAATAACATCTCACATGATTGACTAGAAGTCCAATGCGCTATCCATTGCGCCAGAGAGCCCTTTTTCCTAAAAAGAAATGTGAGCTTTTTTCTTCTATGTCAAAGGACAAAGTGATTTTAGGAATCCAGAGTTCTAAAGTAGGCTAACAAAATACAAATGATAGCCTGTCGGGACTCGAACCAACAACATATGTCAGGTGCATGTAGATTGTTTCATTGTAGGATACTTTGTTACCATAAATCTACCTTGACATCGTCAGGAGTCGACCCATACTGACGGGACTTAAACCCACAACCTTTGAATAACATCTCACATGATTGACTAGAAGTCCAATGCGCTATCCATTGCGCCAGAGAGCACTTTGTGTAAAAAAAGAATAGAAGCTCTTATTTCTTCTATGTCAAAGGACAAAGGGATTTTAGGCATCCAGAGTACTAGAGTAGGATAACACACTACAAATGATAGACTGTTGGGACTCGAACCCACAACATGTGTCAGGTGCATGTAGATTGTTTCATTGTAGGATCCTTTGTTACCATAAATCTACCTTGACATCGACAGGAGTCAAACCTATACTGACCGACTCTGATGGGACTCGAACCCACAACCTTTGAATTACATCTCACATGAATGACTAGAAGTCCAACGCGCTATCCATTGCGCCACAGAGCCCTTTTTGCATAAAAAATAGGAGCTATTTTTTCTTCTATGTCAAAGGACAAAACGATTTTAGGAATCCAGAGTACTAAAGTAGGATAACACACTACAAATGATAGCCTGTCGGGACTCGAACCCACAACATGTGTCAGGTGCATGTAGATTGTTTCGTTGTAGGATACTTTGTTACCATAAATCTACAGAAGTCAAGCCCATATTGACCGACTCCGATGGGACTCGAACCCACAACCTTTGAATAACATCTCACATGAATGACTAGAAGTCCAACGCGCTATCCATTGCGCCACAGAGCCCTATTTATCAAAAAAAAAAATCATTTTTTTTTCTTCTATGTCAAAGGACAAAGCGATTTTAGGAATCCAGAGTACTAAAGTAGGATAACACACTACAAAGGATAGCCTATCGGTACTCGAACCCACAACATGTGTCAGCTGCATATAGATTGTTTCGTTGTAGGATACTTTGTTACCATAAATCTACATTGACAGGAGTCAAGCCCATAATGACCGACTCTGGTGGGACTCGAACCCACAACCTTTGAATCACATCTCACATGAATGACTAGAAGTCCAACGCGCTATCCATTGCGCCACAGAGCCCTTTTTTTCAGCAAAATGTGAGCTTTTTTTTCTTCTATGTCAAAGGACAAAGCGATTTTAGGAATCCAGAGTACTAAAGTAGGATAACACACTACAAATGATAGCCTGTCGGGACTCGAACCCACAACACATGTGGTCAAAGGAGTCAAAACCCATACTGACCAACTCTGGTGGGACTCAAACTTGCAACCTTTGAATAACATCTCACATGAATGTCTAGTCGTCCAACGCGAGATCCAATGCGCCACAGATCCCTTTTTGTAAAAAAAAATAGGAGGTATTTTTTCTTCTATGTCAAAGGACGAAGTGATTTTAGGAATCCAGAGTACTAAAGTAGGATAAAACACTACAAATGATAGCCTGTCGGGACTCGAACCCACAACATCTGTCATTTGTATGTAGATTGTTTCGTTGTAGGATACTTCGTTACCATAAATCTACAGGAGTCAAGCCCATATTGACCGACTCTGATTGGACTCGAACCCACAACCTTTGAATAACATCTCACATGAATGACTAGAAGTCCAACACGCTATCCATTGCACCACAGAACCCTATTTTTAAAAAAAACAGGAGCTTTTTTTTCTTTCATGTCAAACGACAAAGTGATTTCAGGACTAGAGAGTTCTAAAGTAGGATAACCAACTACAAATGATAGCCTGTCGGGACTCGAACCCACACCATGTGTCAGGTGCATGTAGATTGTTTCATTGTAGGATACTTTGTTACCATAAAACTACCTTGACATCGACAGGAGTCGACCCATACTGACCGACTCTGGTGGGACTAGAACCCACAACCTTTGAATTACAACTCACATGAATGACTAGAAGTCCAACGCGCTATCCATTGCGCCACAGAGACCTAATTATAATAAAAAATGTGAGCTTTTTTTTCTTCTATCTCAAAGGACAAAGCAATTTTAGGAATCCAGAGTACTAAAGTAGGATAACACACTACAAATGATAGCCTGTCGGGACTCGAACCCACACCATGTGTCAGGTGCATGTAGATTGTTTAATTGTAGGATACTTTGTTACCATAACTCTACTCGACACTCGACAGGAGTCAAGCCCATAATGACCGACTCTGGTGGGACTCGAACCCACAACCTTTGAATCACATCTCACATGAATGACTAGAAGTCCAACGCGCTATCCATTGCGCCACAGAGCCCTATTTATCAAAAAAAATGTGTTATTTTTTTTCTTCTATGTCAAAGGACAAAACGATTTTTAGGAATCCAGAGTACTAAAGTAGGATAACACACTACGAAATGACTAGCTCAGCTCTGTCGGGACTCGAACCCCACAACATGTGTCAGCGTGCATAGGTAGATTGTTTCATTGTAGGATACTTTGGTTACCATAAAATCTTACAGAAGTTCAAGCCCATATTGACCGACTCTGGTGGGACTCGAACCCCACAACCTTTGAATCACATCTCACATGAATGACTAGAAGTCCAACGCGCTATCCATTGCGCCACAGCAAGCCTATTTATCAAAAAAAAAAACTATTTTTTTTTTCTTCCTATGTCAAAGGACAAAGCGATTTTAGGAATCCAGAGTACTACAGTAGGATATACACACTACAAAGGAATAGCCTATCGGTACTCGAACCCACAACATGTGTCAGCTGCATATAGATTGTTTCGTTGTTAGGAATACTTTCGTTAACCATAAATCTACAGGAGTTCAAGCGCCATAATTGACCGACTCCGATGGGACTCGAACCCCACAACCTTTGAATAACATCTCAACCCCAAAATGAATGACTAGAAGTCTAACGCGCTATCCATGTGCGGCCACAGATGCCCTTTTTTTAATCAAAAATGTGAGCTTTTTTTTTCTTCTATGTCAAAGACAAAGCGATTTTAGGACTCCAGAGTCTAAAGTAGGATAGAAACTACAAATGATAGGCTGTCGGACTCGAACCCACAACATGTGTCAAAGGAGTCCAACGCCATAATGACCAACTGCTGGTGAGACTCGAACCCACAACCTTTGAAATATATCTCAGCACTTAATGTCTAGTAGTCCAACGCGGAGATCAATGCGCCACAGATCCTTTTTGTAAAAAAAATAGGAGCGAATTTTTTCTTCGCATGTCAAAACGACAAAGTGATTTTTTCAGAATCCAGAGTTTCTAAAGTAGGATAACAAAAATACACATGATGCTGTCGGGACTCGAACGCACCCCCATGTGCAGTGGCGAGATTGTTTTAATTGTAGGATGCTTGTTACGTAAATCTACCTTGACATCGAACAAGGAGTCAGAGCCCATATAAAGAACCGACTCTGGTGGGAACTCCACCAACAACCTTTGAAAAATCACATCTCACATGATTGACTAGAAGTCAACGCGCTTCCATTGCGCCACAGAGCCCTATTGCATAAAAAATAGGAGCTTTTTTTTTCTTCTATGTACAAAAGGACAAAGCGATTTTTTGGAATCCAGAGTGTACTAAAAGTTAGGATAACACAACTACAAATGATTAGCCTGTTCGGGCTCGAACCGACAACATGTGTCAGCTTGCATGTAGATTGTTTTCGTTGTAGGATACTTTTGTTACGCATAATCTACATTGACAGGAGTCATAGCCGCATAATGACGCGACTCCTGGTGGACTCGACCCACATACCTTTGAATCACATCTCACATGAATGACTAGAAGTCCAAACGAGCTATCCATTTGCGACACAGAGCACTTACTGCTATCAAAGATGTGAGCTCTTATTTCTTCTATGTCAAAGGACAAAGGATTTTGGGCATCCAGAGTACTAGAGTAGGTAACACACTACAAATGATAGACTGTTGGGACTCGAACCCACAAACATATGGCAGGTTGCATGTAGATTGTTTCTTGTTAGGCTACTTTTGTTATCATAAATCTACCTTGACATCGACAGGAGTAAACCCTACTGACCGACTCTGATGGGACTCGAACCACATCCTTTTGATTAGCATCTCACATGAAATGACCTAGAAGTGTCGCAACGCGCTATCCATTGCGCAAGCAGAGCCCTATTCTGCATAAAAAATAGGAGCT
>OLKM01002135.1:7500-83491 GCA_900291075.1 Melanogrammus aeglefinus
AAAGATCCCTGCTTGGACTGACCTTCCAACGATTCCGCTTCTTGTGTTTGAAACACTTTGTGTGCATGAGAATGTTGTCCGCTATTTAAAAAAAAACTGACCTGAAGATCTCCACGTGATGTATTACAGTGTGCACGCGCTCTGCAGGCGGGGGGTGGATGCAGAGGTCACGTGCACAGGGACGCACGGATTACACGTGAGCAAACACACACCCACACAAACCGAGACGCACACACACCTATACATACACACACGAAAACACACTATCCCTCACCACGTATTTACATATTGCACAAATATAAATATGAGTATTTAAATAAATGAAGATAAATAAATATGATATATATTTAAATTATTTAAAGAACTACTGCCAAAATGTGAAGTGTGCAAAGTGTTTTTCCACAAGGGTTTCATTTTATGTAACACGCACGTTCGGCCAAGCCCTCTGGTGGCCCCGCCCCCTGCTGGCCCCACCCCTGTGGGCCCCGCCCTCTGCTGGCCCCGCCCTCTGCTGACCCCGCCCCTGTTGGCCCCGCCCCTTGCTGGCCCCGCCCTCTGCCTACCGCTTCTCTCCCAAGTCTACTGGCTCCGCCTCCGTGTTTCACAATAGAGCGGCGAGGTCACGCCTCTTCCGTAGTCTCATAGTCCCGCGGGATTATGAGATCAAAATATGAATGGGTTTCAATGGAGAGAAGGTAATTATCTTCTGGTCCCAGTCTTTATATGCCCTGGATTACACATATGTTGTTTGTAAATTTAAACGATAATTTTCCATGTCAAGAGTTTGACCGTTTATTGCAAGTACGTCTCGCTGCGGCCTGCGGGAAGGCGGGGCGTGACATCACGCCCCGCCCACATCACGGGCGAGTGCATTCTGGGATTGTTTGCGCCCGAATATATTAATAATATTTTAATATATAATATATATATAGATCGTTAAATCGCTTGACGGTAAATTACGTAAATATATTAATTTATATATATATATTATATATATATATATGTAAATATATTATATATATATATATATATATATATATATATATATATATATATATATATATATATAAAACGGGTGGCATAAATCAAGCGATCTGATTGGTTCCCAACTGTTGTATATTGAGCGTATACACACAGCTATACAGGGCTGCTATAGAGGGTATTATTGAGGGTATTCGCACGCCCCGACACTGATTGAGAGTGAGTTGTCTGAACTGAGTGAAGTGAGCTGTCGTTCTGAGTTATCAATATTATGGCTTCGTTCGCACGTTATCAAATGGAAACCATCCATCGTAACGTTACAACTTACTCCCTGTGATAAAATAATGTATAGACTGTGTGCTAGACCGATCTAACGGGGTCATCCCTATGTTCCCCGCTTTGTATGTGACCGGTGTTTTTCGTAGGTGGAATCCGGAAGAATGAATATTAGGGTTATGGTTATGGTTAGGATGAGGGTTATGGTTAGGGTGAGGGTTACGGTTATGGTTATGGTTAGGGTTAGGATGAGGGTTATGGTTAGGGTGAGGGTTACGGTTATGGTTATGGTTAGGGTTAGGAGTCAGCGTGTGAGTTTGCCTGACAGGCTGTCTGTCCAATCCTAGCGCTTGAGGCGGAACTTTTTCCGGATTCCACCTACGAAAAACACGACCGGGGAACATAGTTTACGCTCCCGATCTAACTCTAACTACTACCACAGGTAACTCTCTCGTTACCTGTGGTGACGAATAAATAGGCATAAGTAATAAAACAAGAACCATTTTGAATTTAAGCACAATCTGGTGTAGCACCCCTAAGCCTTACCTTTGTACCAATGGGGCACACCTGTGTTATTTAACTAACCCAACTAACTATTAGGCCTAATAGTTTCACTTCTTCCCCTCTAATGTGTACACTATACAAGTCTTAAGATATGACTAATACGTGTTCTTTTATAGATCTTTCTATTACTTTATTACAATATAAAATGTTTATTGTGCAATTGTTCAGTTAAAGGAGACATATTATGGTGTTTTCCCAACAAGTAAACATAGTATTTGAGTTCCAGAAAACATGTTTTTGAAGCTGTTTGCTGGAAATAGCTTTTAGGAAAAAAAATATTGTCTACCGATATTCCCCCCTGTTTCAGTCCCTTCAGAATGCGCTGTTTCTGGTGTCTGTAGCTTTAATGCAAATGAGCTGCTGCCCATTGACCAATGAGCTGTCAGACTGAACCACAGCATGGAGGAGGAGGGGTTGTAGCTGTTTGCTGACTCCTGGAGCTCTATATCGATATAATATAATATAACATAATAATAATATAGACCGGTGTTTATATAATCTATCTAATATCACGGCCAAAAGCTATGTGCACCTCTGATGATATTATGAATAATAAAGACTGTCTGACGTCTCTGGTACTTCCACAAGTACAGACTCGTAGTGGGGGATACCTCGGCCATGGTTGAGAAGAATTGGGGGGAAGGAACTTTGGCCTTGACTCTCTGAAGTCCATGAACCGCGACATGGAGGAGAAAAGGATTGTACTCCGGGAGCTGAAGCTAGGTGGCAGCTCCGGCGGACGAGCAGCTCCGGCTGGGGTAGCTCGTCGGCAGTCCGGCAGCTCAGCTTCGGGAGTACAATCCCTTTCTACTCCATGTGTCTCCTCCTCCCAACTTCCCTTCGGCGGCAGCTCCGGCGGGGTGAGCTCGGCGCCAGAGAAAGGGTTTGAACTCCCAGAGCTGCAGGGCTAGCGCCGAGTTCCCCCCGCCGGAAGTGGGAGGTAATATCAAATGTACCCCCTTCCTACGTAGGAGGGGGCGCTGAAACTGACTCGCTCGTTTGGTAGCTGGAGGCGCGCTGCTTCCACAAATGCGTATCTCACTCAAAAAATCTTATTTCAAAGTTTGTATGCGTGTGGGAGCACCATGTACCCACAACAACACCCCAAATCCCAGGAAAACTACATGTCTGATGTCTATCTGCCGTCACGCTCCCTGCGACTGGCGTGGACAAGACCGACAATCTCCCCATCGGCATAACTGAAACTCCACATACCCCGACTTGTAATTGTTTTCACCTCTTTCGATGCTTTTATCCTCCCCTTGGAAAAAACCTAACATTATCAAACTTCTTCACGAAAATGTTGTTTTCTTTGCATGAAAAATGATCATTTAAATCCACAAAAAACATACGTGTAATCTGGGGGCATATAAAGAATGGGACCAAAAAATAATAACTTTCTCTCCATTGAAACCCATTCATATTTTTCGATCTCATAGGTCCCATGGGCTCTACTGGAAGAGGCGTGACTTCGCCGCTCTACTGAGTCTCCCAACGTTATCCCTCCTAACACGATGTTTCTGATACTTAAAGGTTGGGTATGGAATTCTCTTTATTGGCCATTTTTGCAAAATTACTTGAAATCCTTAACGTAACCCACTTACAGCCACTGAGTTAGAAGGACAGACATGAAAATGAAACAAGTCAATCATCTTTGGAACGGGCAGGGCTCGAAAAACTCCAGCCAATGATTTCCAGACCCACCGAGTGGCATTGGACAGTAAGTACGTCAATCAAACGGTCGTACTGCACTCCCCCGCTCCCCGCGCGTGGCCCCTTCGTGCACGTACTCAAAGCTCGTGACCCAGAGCAAGCTTCTGTTTGTTGTTTTCCTGCGGTAGCTACTGGAGCTAGCTAACTAGCTAGTGGCTCACTCTCGTGCATCTGTGTTCGTCGCTCGTGCATGATTGCGCGTCCATGTACTTGGAATGGGTGGAGTCAGAGTCAGCGTTGAAGGAGAGGGGGTAGGACCATTTGAGTTGTGTAAATCCCATACCCAACCTTTAAAAGGATATTTTACCTGAACACACCCACACACACACACAGACCGCTAAGCCTTGGTCCGACTCTTTCTCCGTTTAGAAACATGCTTGTAACTGTCCGTAACCGAAAATGTAAACGTTGTTAATATGCATGCCTTTTGGTTCTGCCTTAAAAAGAAGAAAAAAACGAATCTCCTCTTTTTGCATCCTTCCAGTATTAAAACCGAAGACGGCAAAGCCTTATCGAAGATTTGCGGTGACATTTTTAAAGCCCTGCAATAAAAGATTTTTATGGGAGTGAGCGTGTGCGTTTGGCCAGACAGTGGGAGCATGTTTTTTTCTGCTAGGCTAGCTTTACTGTGTGTTGATAATGTAGTTATTCACCCCCTTCCTTGTGTGTATCCATATACTTGCCCATATCATGGCACTACTTTCTGGTTGAGTAAACGTTGACAAATCTAATTTTCCCAAGAAATGATTTCCCATGAGATACAATCAAAAAGCTGAACTTTGCGATATGGATTCATTAAAGAAGAGTTGTCCTTGTTAGTTGAATGCCTGTATAGGGAGCCAACACGACTTGTGTGGCTCATGGCGTAACTTTGCACGAGAACCCTAAAAATCGAGAAATGACTCATCTCAAAGGGAAAGGAATCAAAAGGATGGTTGAAAATATGTGTGTCTGTGTCAGCTCGCTGAACACAGACTGACTCCTCTGCTCAGTGTAACGTGAAAAAGAGAAAGATCTGATAGCAAGACAGAAAACCATTGAGTAACTCTTGTTTGTGTTCAGGAAAGGGAAACAAAATGGCGGAAGAATATAAAAAGAGAAGGCTAGTTCACCTACATCCGGGGAAAGACCTTAAGCAACGTGAAGAGTAGTTAGTAAACCTTCCCTGACCCCACGTGAAGCGTTGCCTGCTCTAGAGCTCCTCGAGCTGGCTAATCAAATCTTTTTGTACTTTTTTACTCCCTTTCTCCTACATACGCATAATGAAGTTTACTATTAACGGAAACACCAGTTCCCTTTATTTGAGTGTACGGCTGCCAACTGCATAGACCGGCAACGGATCTGTTTAATAATCCTAGTTGTGGAGTCTGCAGATTGTCTATCAGAGAACTATTCGGTAACACTTTATAATAAGGTGCCATAATAAATAGCAGACTAGTCATTACCTAACCCTTTGTTAATATTTTTGAATTGTTGCAAAAATATCTATTTGGCACAAGTTAATGTTTTTTTCATCATTAATTAAATATTAGTTGTTTGCACAACCCTAACTCAACCCTAACTCAACCCTAACTCATCCCTAACTCAACCCTAACTCAACCCTAACCCTAACCAGCCTCACCCTGTGGTCAGTGAAAAAAAACGGTTAACTTGGGTTAAGGGTTAACCCAAGTTAACCCTCAAGGGTTAGGTAATGACTAGTTTGCTATTGATTATGGCACCTTATTACAAAGTGCTACGACTATCCTCCAGGCCCTGACAGCCACACTGAGCCTCTTCCAAACACAATAAGGAAAGTATGTCAACAGAACCCATTTGGACTTGTGTTAGGACGGGTTCACAGAGCGGGAGGTGGGGCATCGTCGCACTGCAGTGGAGACAGCTGCACCAGACGCCCTCCCACCAGCAGCTCTTAACAACGGCTTGTCCCAAGACTCAAGTCTCTCACGTCTTTGACCTGAAAATCTTTACATACAATTCCAACTCTTGTTGTTCCTATTGCCATGACGACCGAGGTACCGAACGTAAGCAGCAGCCACCAGTGTTTAAGGATTATTTTGTAGCATGTATTGTCACCCCCAATGACATGGCTGCGTTGTCCCGTGTTGTGATTTAATCTAATAAAAGATATGACCTCTATGCTCCACCGTGTGGTCGAGTCTGGTAACTGCGTCGTTCTGCACGGACCTGTCATCAAACGGGCATTTGAGACGTTCTAACAGGCAGTGTCGTCTAGTCACAATCGATTTCAAGGTCCCGATATTGGTTGTTATACGGTTAGTAAAGTAATTGGTTTAATATTTAGTTTTTTTGTGCCATTACAGTCAAGTGTATAAAATACATTATTCTCTATTAAACTGTCAAATTTAGTAGGCTAATATGTATAACATGAGAGATCTCTAGAGGAAGAGAGACAAAGAGACAGGAAGACATGGAACATCACGTTGATAATAAATGAAGACAGAAGGAACTGCTACATTAAAAAAAAATGAATTTTTATTTTACAGAAATTACACTTTATACTGATCCACTCCAAAATTTGACAAAAACAGTGGACTGGACCATTCTTGAGTCTTGAGTCTTCACAGATCCAAAACTAGCACACAGGAATGATGCCAACCCCAAAAGAAAGACCGAAACAAATGTGTGCTGCTGAGGTACGATCAGAGAAACCCAGGATGAATGAAGAGACTCAACTCCTCATAAGGACGTCACAGGACAGTGTGTTTGGATCAGTATTATGGTGCCAACGTTTTCAAAACAAAGTAGAAAAATCCAAAAGGAGACAGAAATGTGTCTGTACAGGAGGTGAGACAGGTGTGGGGAGAGACAGGGTGGGGGGGAGAGACAGGGTGGGGGGGAGAGACAGGGTGGGGTGTCTGGCGTTCTCTACTTGGGGGGGTCTGTGTTGATTCCATATTTCTCCTTCAGCAGCTTCAGCTGTTCCTCCTTCTTCTTGGTGTCCATCTTCTGGAACGCCTGGGAACAACAAACGGAAAACGGCGTCAGCCACTGCTCCAGGAGACACTGACGCAGTCGAGTTCGGTGCCTGTAGGTCTGAGCTTTGTATAAACTATTAATTATATCCTTGAAGGGAAATTCACAATCCAACTTAAGTATGCTGAAGAACTGAAGACTGTCGTATGTGATTCATTGTTGTACCAACTGTCCTAATGCATGTTGGTAAATAAACCTCAGCCTCATGCCCTGCTGCCCTGGATATTAATATAATACACATACTATGGTCAATCTATAGGCACTTTATCCAAGATACATATATTATGAAGAACGGTGTGTGGATTAATACGTTTGTAAACTCTTTGTATTTCAAACAGTTGGGTGGTCAGTGAGCGAGCAGTGTAATGAGTCCGTACTCTGTTGGCGTTGTAGTACAGCACCACCAGGTAGCGGTTGCACACGTTGAAGCCCGACAGATGGTCGCAGGCGTTCTTTGCGTCAAAGATGTCCTCATAAACCACGTAGGACGTCCCTCTGGATTCTGGGGTGTTTCCGCTGAGAGCGCACAGAGGGTTTCAGTTAGAATGCAGCGGTTGTGACGGTAATTTGTTGTTAAACGCCATTTTGAAATGTACCCTTTAGTGACATCACACATGGGTGTGTCCAAAGCAGGTGTATAATGTCAGCCTCCCAGTTGGTACACTGGACTGAGTAGCCTGAGGTTGATCTGTCCTTTAATTCATGTCCATAGATTGCATAACAAATTTGATAGAATGGCTGCAATAAAGCCTTCAAGAAAAGTACTCTACATTAAGTCCCAAATCAAGAGAATCACATCCTAAAACACAGCTGATTGTCCAATATTAAAAGATTCCTGGCTATCAGTTCAAAAAAGTACAAAGCACTTCGTTGATCTTTCCAAATTCTTATCCTTTGGAAATAGTTCCACTATTTGAAGAGGTGTTAGTGTTGGCCATGTGTGCATCCCGTCGGGGGTGGAGAGCGGCTCCTTACGTCCTGATCTGGCGGATCGGTCCATACTTCCCGAAGATGTCGTACATCTCCTCGGCTGTGATCTTGTAGGGAAGGTTCCTGATGTAAAGGATTCGGTTCACCTCCGGGGGCAGCCGGATCTATGGAGCGAGAGACCATGTAAGGAGATCCATTAGGCGCGTACCGGTCCACATGAACGCGCTCCCAGAGGCCACAAGACTCCTCATGACGACACAAAGCAATGGGTTCCACTGTCGGACCATTCTAAACACTGCTCAAAGAGTTCACTGTTCAATGTGGTGGAAAAGGCAATATGATTTGGATTTCCCTTAAAGGGGGATTTTGAAATCCGCATTTACCACCTATTTTAAGGAAAAGTGGGTTTTGGTTACAACTCGGCAGCCTGAAGCTATGTTAGCATTAGCTTCTCTGTTTATTTATCGTGAGCCTCGCAGCTTCAGGCTCCTCGTTGTTACCCTCAAACACCCAAATCAAACGTCAGGACTCACGTTGGCTCGTTTCGCTGCCTGCATCGCCATGGTGAGTCCGTGAGATGTCGACTTTTAGATCGAAGAGAGGAGAGGATATAAACAGCAGGAGAGGATATAAACAGCGGCGCTGCTCTGCGTTTCACTGCTGAATGGCTGCGAGACCAAGTCGCATGCTGATGACGCACTTCCGGGTCTGTGGCGAACGCGTCTAGTTTCTAAATTATTTTTGAGGGTTTGACTTTATTAACACATCTTTCCATGTTTAAAAAGTACCCTAAAAGATGTAATATATAACTTTATTTCACAGACTCCAAGTCCAACAATTGACACAAACAAGAAAACATAGACAAACAATATAGACAATATAGCACACATTCTGTCCACACACAAACTAAAAACAGTAGGCCTACGTTTAGACCAGTATTTCCAAAGCATGGAATTGTATTTCGTGTCACTCTGAGTTGGGTCAGTCATAGACATTATAATTCCATTTTTTGATCGATACAATGTATGCACATACAAATAAATGTGTTCGTTCAATTGTATCAACTGTTTGGACAAAGGCAATGCATTGTTTATTATTCATATGTATATCGGTTCAGTTACTTTGTATCATCCCAATAAACATGTCAATATTTTGAGAAAAATGATCACTATCATATAGTTCACTGAAAATCGAGTCCATAGTAAATCTTGAGTACAGCGTTGAAGTCACGCCCTTTCCGGTAGAGCACATGGGACTATGAGATCATAGTCCCATAGTCCTATGAGATCGAAAAATATGAATGGGTTCAACGGAGAGAAAGTAATTATTTTCTGGTCCCAGTCTTTATATGCCCCGGATTACACATATGTTGTTTGTGGATTTAAATGATAGTTTTTTATGCAAAGAAAACTAAACTTTTTTTTTGGTTTGATAATGTTACGTTTTTTACAAGGGGAGGATAAAAGCATCGAAAGAGGTGAAAACAATTACAAGTCGGGGTATGTGGAGTTTCAGTTATGCTGATGGGGTGATTGTCGGTCTTGTCCACGCCAGTCGCAGGGAGCGTGACGGCAGATTTACATGAGACATGTAGTCTTTCTCATTGTGTTCTCTACAGCCTTTAAAGGGAACATATTATGAAAACAAACTTTTCCTGGGATTTGGGGTGTTTGTGTTGTTTGTGGGTACATGGTTCTCCCACACGCATACAAACTTTGAAATAAGATTTTACGATACAGTGCTGTGTTCCAATATCCATCCTATCTGTACTTACTACTAGCCTTGTACGTAGGACGTTTCAATTCAGATCGGCGGAAATAAGTGTACTGAAACGACCCGGATGGTGTACTCAAAACGGTGAAATCGCGAAGTGTGGATCGAGGACGTCCCCTTTACGTACTCAAGGCAGCCATCTTAGCTACGTGGGGGGAGAGGGCGGAGCCAAAGTCGGCGCATTTTCCACATAGCCTGAATTGATAGTCATTTTGTAGTTTGTATAGTTTTTATAGCTGCTATGCTAGGCGTATAGAGTTCACCATAGACATAATAAAGAGTAGACGCCGCATCGACCGCTACTGCCTACTGGTACTGACGAGCTGTCGGGCCGCCATCTTGGACCGGTCCCCCGCTCCACTCAGTGTAATCTGTTTGGCAGGCGCAATGAAGTGTCAGCGCATTTCATCAATCAGAACTCCCTGAATACTTAACTGATTTTCACGCGTTTTTTTTGCTGCAAACGTTATACATATAGCTATGATACAGGACATATGGTTTGGCGTATATTAATATTCATAGTGGGCTTAACAGTAATAGAATATTCTGATACGTGCTATATGTGATGCATGATAGGTAGGCCTATTTTGCAAAACACAAAACACACACACACACATATATATATACACATATATTACACTAATATATATATATATATATATATATATATAATATATATATATATATATATATATATATATATATATATATATATATATGTGTGTATAGGCCTATATATACATATATATCAATCTATATATATGTCTATCTTTATCTATCGATCTATCTATACATCTTTATCTGTCTATGTCTATATATATATATATATATATATATATATATATATATATATATATATATATATATATATATATATATATATATATATTGATATATATATTGATATATATATATATAGATATAGTTATAGTTAGACAGGGTTACACAACAGAATAAAAAAGCGCCAATAGGCAGAAGCAGTTGATTCGGCGTCTTTATTATGTCTATGGCTGTTTCCCAATGTGAAGGCTGCAGCCTTGCTAGGACGCGTCCTTGCTAGTCGCGTCCTATGGAGAGTGCTAGCTCGAGTGCTTCCTTGTTCGGACTTTGGAACGACTTGCTAGTGTGGATGCGCTTCCGCTTCCGCTTTTTAATACTGCGTTTCCGCTTGTAAACACATGTGCACTTCTGAATACAACATGGAAGCAATGATGTAGATATATATATATATATATATATATATATATATATATATATATATATATATATATATATATATATAAATAATTGTATCCTTATATTGTTTATTCATTTTTTATTCATATATATATATATATATATTATATATATATATATATATAATTATATATATATATAATATATATATATATATATGAATAAAAATGAATAAACAATATAAGGATACAATTATATTATATATATATATATATATATATATATATATATATATATATAATATATATATATATATATATATATATATATATATTGATATATATATATATTGATATATATATATTTGATATAGTTATAGTTAGACAGGGTTACACAACAGAATAAAAAAAGCGCCAATAGGGCAGAAGCAGTTGATTCGGCGTCTACGCTGTATTATGTCTATGGCTATGGCATAATATATATATATATATATATATAATATATATATATATATATATATATATATATAATATATATAATATATATATATAATATATATATATATATATATATATATATAATATATACTATACATACACACACACATATTTGTATCAGAACTGATATAATATGTACAGATATATAAATAAATAACTATCTGTACATATCATATCAGTTCAGATGTAAATCTATCTGAACATATATGGCTGTCTGACAGTCTGAGAAAACCTTCTCAAGACCCCCACACAAGATTAGCGGCTCTGTTTGCCGCGGCTGAGAGGGGCGTGGCGTATCTAGTGTTCTTATATATATCTATGGATAGGATGACCGGTTCAAGATGGCGGCCGAAATTCTCGTATCCCAGCAGCCAATGCGGCGTCTATGGAGTTCACCGTTCAAAGCGGGATGTTTATTGCGGGGGAGGAGCCGCGGCGGCAGTCGTGATCGTAATTTCCGGTTAGTGCACCACGGAGTATTGATTTGGATCAACACTGACGTCTGAAAATAAGCGCACTTAGTGAGTCCGTATAGTGCACTACGTTTAAGTATACTCATGGAAGTATTAATATTTGAACACAGCAATGTAGTCTTTCTCATTGTGTTTTCTCTACAGCGTTTAACTGAACAATTGCACAATAAACGGTCAAACTCTTGACATGCAAAATTTCATTTAATCCACAAACAACATAAGTGTAATCCAGGGCATGTAAAGACTGGGACCAGAAAATAATTACTTTCTCTCCATTGAAACCCATTCATATTTTTCGAGCTCATAGGGGCTCTGCCGGAAAAGGCGTGACTTCGCCACTGTTCAACAGCACGATGCACAATGCAGAATTTTCCTGACAGTTTATTTTTAAATAGAAAAAATATCTTCTGCCGAAGTAAGCACTGATTCACCATATTTTTCATACAAGCATAATACATTTATATTATTCATGTTTTTATAGTTAAATGAATGGCTTAAAATAAAACAAATAAATTAATAGTACTTACTAATACAACTATAATTATATGTGAAAGATCATGTTTAAAAGGAGCTTCGTGTTAAAAAAAAGTTGATTAAAACAATCGCGCGCATCGTTTCCGTTGAAGGTCAATGTTGCGTCTCTTCCGGTCAGCGTCCCTTTTCGGAAACTGGCAGCTCGCTGGCAGATCGGCGAACCGTGCGCCCGATCTCCATGTAAGTTAATGTGCTAAAACGAATGTTGACAACGCAGAAAACGAATTAATTGACGGTTTAGTTCGACGCAGTATAACTATATTGACTTGTAACCGCCAACTTTCTGCATTTTCAGGCGCTGCGGCTCGCACCTTGTCAGGAACCAAACTGTTGGCGACGACCTCGACGGCCCGTCCGGAGCTCACGAGGTCGTCAGAGGTAGGACATGCTCCCGAAGTCTAATACGAATGAATGGACGCAGCCAACAGATGAGTGGTTATTAAAATGGAAAAGGATTATATTAGGTTTATATTGCCGCCATGGTTGTTCGTTGACCGGGTGTTCGTCAGGACTATGTGTTAATTCTAAGGATTATTAGAATTACGAATGTTGGTTGGTTTCCACTTTGAAGTTGTGCAGTGTGAGGCATTGTTTGATATGAATTAGATTTAAGGGACCTCCTGTACATCGGTTTGGCTTAAATTAAATGTTCAATTGAAGAGTTTGAAATCCTCGAACGTCGTTCGGAGTTTAATTTTAAATCAAAATAAAAAAAAATATTGATTTAATAAGCTTTATGTAAAACGACTAAAGCAACAGAAGTTAGGCCCAATTTTAGAAACTAAGCTGTCCTGTTCTTGCCTGTTTAGGTACAAGTAGGTATTCAAAAATAGTGTCAATAATAATAATAATCTTCCTTGATAGATTACAAATTTGTATCAAGTCTGTAACTGGTGGAAATAACCAAGATCTAACTCTTCGACTAACTAAGAGATCAAAAGAAATCGAGGGGTCCAGAGCAAGTATGACAAGAAAGACTTTATCTTTAAAAAAGAACAACAAAGCCGAGTGGTTTGCCAAGCAGTGCCGGTCAACAGATCCCGGCGATCCTCTTTATCTAGTACATACACAGCAGTTTCTTGTTTGGGGTGTCCGCCCACAATCAGTCATATGGTGCATTTCCACTAGCACGGCTCGGCTCGGCTCGGCACGCTATTTGCGTGTTTCCACTAGCACGCAGTACCTGCAACCGGGTACATTTTGGTATCACCGCAGCCCTGGTTCCAAGCGAGCCGAAGCGTTACTAAAACGTGACGTCAGCCGACTGCCTTCCACTGATTGGCCGAATGAGTGTCGTCACTGGAAGCGTCATAGCCGCGCGACTTTTCAATAGTGTTTTGTCTCGCGGCCGGAGTCTTCTCTGGCTCTCTTCTCTTGCCTTCTGTGCGACAAAAAGCCACAGGGTGAGCAGCAACACGATCGCCTCCATGCTGTCCTCCTCTGATGTTGTTGTTGTTCTGGTCTTCCGGATTTGTACGTTGCTCGGCGCCGTGTAAATGACTTCACAGCGGTTTCGTGCAGCCGTGTTATGACGACCCCGCCCACGTCGAGGAGGCGCCAGTTGTAATGGAAACGACCGAGCCGAGCCGTGCTAGTGGAAATGCACCAATAGGTTCCTTTGAGCGAATGGTCAACAACGCTAATCTAAAACACCAGGCTGAGGTCAGCAGCACGCATTGACCCCGTAGCCTGCGGCTCCTGTGGGGGTTCCAACTTGCGCTCTGACCTCAGACTCCCTGGCACCGTGTCAAGGCCTGGATCAGAATCAAGAGGTGTTTCAGATGTTTTCTACCATTAGATATTTAGGCCTAATAATAATCATGGTTTACCATATAATCATTCATTTTTTCCACATAACCAAAAGGTCATAGTTTATAAGTAAAACAGGGATTATGATGCAAAATTAAAGGGGCCCTTTTTACAAGCAGGTGTGATTGTGATAGCCATTACAAGAAGTTCCGAACTGTGCCCTGCGCTACTGCGTATGGAAATAGGGGCCTTAAAAAAATATATAAAAATCGTCCTGCTCCCTATGTAGACATAAAAGGCCTTCTGAGGTAACAAATGCATCAATATTCGTTTTCATGGGATTATACACTAATTTAAACATACAAATTAATTTATCGTACATACTTATCAGACTTGTACCATACCATTCTTTTAAATGCAACGATTAGAATCAACTCTTGTACACACTTCCCCTTATAATGTCTTTTTACTTATCACAGATGGGGAATTCTGGTGCCACAACAGCAACTGCAGGAATTAATGGTTATCAATTCATTTAAACGATTAAACTACAAAAAATAGAGAGAAAGTCATGTATTGAACTAGTTAAAGAACAGGAGCTAACACGATGGGCTACTGGTATCATGGCAGAAGGAATAAAGGGAGTTGTGATGAGTATTATTTAGTATGGCTGAGCACCATGGTTTGACTAAGTCTTCTTTCCAAACAGAAAAGAACATGATGGATTAAGGTCTGATACAGCAATAAGTTGATAGTGTTTATATAGTGCTTTTCAGGGTACCCAAAGTGCTTTACATATTGAGTGTGGGGGGGGGGGGGGGATCTTATGTTTTATATTTTTGTACTATTAAAGGAGAAATCCGGTGTAAAATGGATTTGGGATATATTTGGTATGATAACCATGTGCGAGTTGGAATGTTGGTTTTGGAGCAAAAAAGCGCATATAGACGCATAATTTAGTTGGCTGTTTTTAGCCGATTCTATCAAAACGCTATAAACTTGGAACGATAGGCGCATGTGTTATAGTAAAAACAAAATCGCTATTTTAAACCACTTAAAAGGCTAAAAGTAGCCTGAAGCCTGCCACACACATAAAGATTATCGGGCTGATTTTGCCCGATTTCCCCCCTTCCGACCACGGACAGACATCGCCCGATTATCTTAAGCTTTTAAGATTATCTTATAAGATTCTCTTGTAGTGTGTGGTGTGTTAAGAGTGAAATTCGGCCGACAATCGGCTCCGAAATCAGTCGGCGCCGACAATCGTAAATATTAAACATGTTCAATATTTACGATTGTCGGCGGAGAAGGTTGTGGTGCCAAATCGTCTTGTGTGGGGGGGAAGCCGACAATCGGGAGTCCCCAATGTGAAGTAATATTGAATTTAACCAATAAAGAGCGAGCTGACCGAACACGGAATTATAACGAGCTATCTCCATGGCTACGATATCCCTGGCTACCAGCAATATGGCGAAGAAGACAGTTAAAGTGAGATGGACCTCAGATATAAAGGATCAACTTGTTGAACATTGGCAAACACACGAGTGTCTGTACAATATATCATCAAAGTCCTACCACAACAGGAATGACAAAGACAGGAGCAATGACTATTTTTGGTGTGACTGCCCCCACAGGTCAGTCAGAGTACTACGTCAGATCACGTTTGATCACGTTTGTTCACGCGAGATTTCTGGCTTGACGGACAAGATTCTAGTGCGTCAGAAGACAAATCTTAATGTGTGTGGTTTGCTGTGTTTGGAATATCGCAGGACACCACACACAATACGATCAAAACTGTTAAATCACAGAGTTTTTATCTTCATGTGTGGGGTCTCTCACAGATTAAAAAATCGGTTGAGATTTATAAAATCTTTGTGTGTGCAGGCTTGACACTTCTTTGGTTGTATAATTGATCCTAACATAAAACGAGGCATTGATAACTTTGTAAGTGTGCAGATTAGTTATTAAAAATGACATTTTATACTAGGGATGGGCATTCGATTAAGTTGTCTAAGTCGATCGTCGGGGAATTAACGATCAATTAGTCGATTAATCGTTAATATTTTTTTTTTTGCGTTGCTTTGCAACAGTTCAGTACCAGTCGAGGATCCATGTATATGCTTATAGGATTAAGTATTAACATTCAAAATGAAATGAAATTACAAAAACAGTGTTTTCCTCATTAGGATCTTTATTATTAGATGAACAACTCGGTTAAACCTAAACTAAGCAACGGAGCCTGCAGCTCGAAGCCGGCGCTCATAAACATAACTAAAAATAAACACAACCCTAGTTTCTTCCCAAAATAATAACAATATTATAAAAAAATCATGTTATAACTTAACCAAAAATGTATTATAATTAATTCGGACAGGTTTTGCCAAATGTAACGCAAAATATTTAAAAAAAAGGCAGAGAAAGAAGGCCGAGAACAATGAATTAGGCTTAGTAACAAAGCTTCTGAAAATAGAACCAGTAACTCACACAACTTCAGCACCAGTCTACGGATTTGTGTTCAGAAAGATGAGCATGTTGACATGGTCCGGGGTCAGACACGACCGCAGCCTGGAGACAATCAGTCCAGCCGCCGAAAACACCCGCTCTGAGGGGGCCGACATTGCCGTGATGCACAAATACCTCCGTGCTCACTTGGCAAAGCGGGGGAACAACTTTCCACCAGCTGTAGAGGTGCAATCCAGGGCCTCAGAAAGTTCTTTATTTCTGCTTCGATGCCAACCTCGCCTTTAGTGGTATTGAGTCGATTCAGATCGGGCGAAAATAAGTGTACTGAAAGGAAACTATCGCGAAGTGTGTGGCGATGTACACTTTTCGTACTCAACGTCATCTAGCTACGTAGTGGAAGAGGGCGGAGCCAGGCTGAGCTAAAGTCGGCGCATTTTCCACATAGCCTGCATTAATAGTCATTTTGTAGTTTTTATAGTATTATAGTTTTTATAGCTGCTAGGCGTAAAGAGTTCACTGCACAAAGCGGGATGTTTATTGCTGGGGAGGAGCCCGCAAATTTAAATATTGCTGCCGTGTGGTAAAATGTTTAATTGCACAGGGCATTAGTTTAGTCGATGAAAAATTTACGTAATCGACGAAATTCTTAACGATCAATTAGTCGATCGTCGATTAATCATGCCCATCCCTATTTTATACACAATACCATCAGTAGTTCACCCGTCGACGCCATCTTGTTTATAAGACTCGACAAGTAGATTTAAGAACACAGAGATTGTGACATCCGTGAGCAACACGCAAGCTCTGTGTTCGCCAAATCTATTTATAACACATGCCCCTATCGTTCCAAGTTTATAACGTTTTGATGGAATCGGCTAAAAACAGCCAACTTAAGAATGCGTCTGTACACGCTTCTTTGCTCCCAAACAAACATTCCAACTCGTTATCATACTAAACATACCCCAGATCCATGGGGTATGTAACATTGCAACATTCTGTTTTTAGGACACTAATTTAGTGTCGAGGTGCAAACAACAATGCCAGTTTTATTATAATGTGTTTATAGGCAAAGCCACAATATGGGGATACTTACAGATAGGGCTGGGCGATTCATCAAATTTTGATCGTGATTTCAATATTGACAAATAATCGTGATTATGATTATTCCCATAATCGAGCCGCCCTAATTAACAGGAAATATAGGTTTAAAATGCAGGTTTTTTTCTTGCATATCAATCATGGGAAGAGAGAATGATTAGTCATCAGGGAATTTCGGCTTCAAACAATTCTTGATTGATGTAATGGAATTGTGTGATTGTATTCAACACAAAGATGCAAATGAACACCGCAGGAATAAGTTAAGCGCTGTTAATCTAGTGATCTCGTCATATTTGTCTAACCATCCAATATCTTTGAAATTCACCTCGGTTTTCGTCTGTTATGGTTGGATTAAGCCTTTGGCTATTGATGTATGCTATAATGGCTCATCAACATGCTTCCGTAACCCAGTTACTGCAGTGCACTATTAATATTACTGTACTCTTTTTGTGGAAAAACCCAACCCCACCATCCCACCAAAAATGCAAATTTCAGATCATAATATTACTACTTTCTGGCTATTTTATTGTTTTGGTACTCGATGTGGACTAATTCTGCTAATTCTGTCATGTGACTGTCAAATTTCAGACACATCCTCTGAACATGTGAGCTGTATATCTGAAGAGCTTAAAACTGATCAAAAACAAATTCTGGAAAAAGACCCAAAATGTCTTCAATACCTGGACTTCCGCCGATGGGATCGGACGTTACTGTTCTGGTAACTCGTGTCAATTTGAACGCCCACTGTGTGCTTGTAGAGTTATGGGCCAACTTCAACAAGGAAAGGGAAGCAGAATATAAGTGCATGGAAAGGTCCATTCAGTATCCCGGTGAGCTGTTTCGAGAGCAGGACGGAAATCCTGGAGACCATTGCTTAGCCCGTGTCGATGATGCCTGGGTCCGAACACGCATAGTATCGAGAAATGGCAATAATTACAAAGTGTTCCTCATTGACAAGGGTTGGACGCATGGGGCCACCACAAACTTGTTGGCATGGGGCGAGAAAGACTACTTTCTCTTGCCACCCGAGGTTGAATTCTGTGTGCTGTCCAATATTCTGCCGCTCTCGCCTGACAACAGGTGGTCTCCAATGGCTCGGCAGTTTCTTGAGTCACTCCCTGGGATCACAGTGAGGGCATTGGTTCAAGATGTGCTTGTTCCACAGAGAACCTTTCTCTTGCACATTGCATGCATATCGAAGCAAATGCACGAAATGGGGTTTGCCAAATGTTTGTCTCCTCCTGAGTTCAATGACTATGTGCTCAAGTCGGTGCATTCTGACAACAGTACTGCACTTTCCCCAGGGCCCCCTCAGCAGTCCACAGCGGACAGGGGTGAGCCTGTTGACCAACAGCAGTCCTTCATGTATGTCGAGCTGCCCATAGGGATTGTGGAGGCGGTCACCATCACCGAGGTGACCAGCCCACTGCGGGTGTTCTGCCAGCTCAAAGTTTGTTCGCAAGAACTAAAGAAACTCGCAGAGAAATTAACAAAGCATTATGAAGGCCGGACCTCCAGCACCACTGGCCCTCATATGCTTGGATCTCCTTGTGCAGCGAGAGGAAATGACGGGAGGTGGTACCGGTCGATCATACGGCAGATCCTTCCGGCCAACAACGCCCTGGAAGTGTTCAATGTCGACTCTGGAAAGAAACAGTTTGTTCTCATGGACAATGTAAAACCGCTGGCGGCAGAGTTTTTCAGAATGCCGGTCGTGACCTACATCACCTCCCTCCACGGCATCATCGACAAAGGGGTGGGCTGGACAGCCAGCCAAATCGACCAACTTCGGTCCCTTCAGCTGTGCCAAACCGTGATCGCCAAATTCGAGTACCAAAGCCTCTCGGAAGGCGTTTATTATGTCACCCTGTACGGCGAAGACAATAAAAACATGAACACCTTGTTTGGCTCCCCTGAGCGTTGCCTGCTGGAAAGCGAGAAGCTGCTTGTGGATTATGCTATGGACGGCCCTTTGTGTAAGACCGGTGATCATGCTCCACATGAAGGTCAAGGAGATGCCCAGAGCTCTCCCAAGGCTGTGAAGCTCGTCGGAAGAAAGACACCCAGAGAACAAATACCGGTGGAAGATCTTCCTCTCGGTTCTTCCCTTGTTGTGGTGGTCCTCCGTGTCTCTTCGCCGTCCGAGTTTTGGATTCAGACACAGAAATATGCCATCGAATTTGATCATCTGATGGCTGGCATTTCTGACCTGGACAGGGATCCGGTGAACAACGCAACTGTTGGCTTCTACTGTGCAGCTAGGCTACAAGATGGCATTATGTACAGATCAAAGGTAGTTGAAGTGAGGGAAACCAAAATCAAAGTTTTCTTGGTTGATTATGGAAAAACAGAAGTTGTTGACCGGGGCAGCATCTGCTTTCTTCCAGACAAGTTCAGAGAACTCCCTCAACTTGCATTACAATGTAAGCTTGCTGGTGTCAAGCCAAGAAACGAGGGGTGGATCCGCACAGAGGTTGACTTTTTCACAAGATCGGTTACAGATAAACTCCTGCACAGCCAGGTGGTCACAAAGTATGACGGTGGCTATGGTGTCCGACTGACGGACTCTGTAGCACATGGAGAAAAAGACGTAGGCAAGCTAATGTGCAGTTATGACATTGCAGTGCAGGATGATGCACAGAGTGAGGTTAGGTACAAAGTCGCCTCTCCACATGCCAAGACTGCCCTGGCACCGAACCTTGGTGCTGCGCCATTGGTTGTCAAGAAGGACTCTATCTCAGATTTTCAAACTCAAAACCCTGTTGATCTCAACAACAATGAGGGCCGACCTGCTACATTCAGTGAGCAAATGTTTACAATCGGAAGCACCCTTGAGGTCAACGTGTCTTGCATTGAAAGCCCAGATGATTTCTGGTGCCAGTTGATTCAGAACAGGAATTGTCTCGGACTGCTCATGCAGGACTTGCAGACCTACTATGCTCAGAGTCAGTTTTCTGCCTTTGCGGAAAAAGTATGTGTCGCTCGCCATCCTGACGATGGAATGTGGTACCGCGCCATTGTAATCCACAGGCATGTGACACCCCATGTCGATGTGCTGTTTGTGGACTTTGGAATGACGAAGGCAGCTGTCCCCCTGTGCAACCTGAGGAAGATATGGCCAGCATTTCTGGAACTCAAAGGACAAGCTTTCCGTTGTTCCCTTTACAATCCTGAGGAACCATTGTCGCCTATTAAAGAATGGAACCAAGAGGCAAGGGTACAGTTCAAGGAATTTGTCGAGGCTGCCGTGTCCAAGCATGTGAATTTAAAGTGCACTGTGTACGCAACCATGTACAGTGAACAGAAGGTTCTGCATAACATTGTGGATCTGGAAACGCCTTTTGAAAGTGTTTGCACTCGTATGCTCCAGCTGTCAAAAAGCACACCTCCAAAGAAGATTCCTGCGCCGTTGTTTCGACTGGACACGTACTGTTACTCTGCGCACAACATAAAAATGGGGACGGAGGAGATGATGACGGTAACATCTGTGGATAGCGCAAATCAGTTCTACTGCCAGCTGGACCGGAACTTTGATGTGGTGGAAGACCTCACAGTGAAGCTGCAGAGCTTGTGTGAACGACTAAAAACCGCTAAACTCCCCACACTCCCCATGTTTGGAACGGTGTGCTTTGCAAAGTATCCCGATGGACACTGGTATAGAGGACTGATCAAGACCACAAAGCCATCCATTCGTGTTTTCTTTGTAGATTATGGGGACACTCTAGAGGTGGACAAAGCGGGCATACTCCCTGTTCCTATGGAGGCTACCGAAGTCATGTTTGTGCCGGTGCAAGCGATCAAATGTGGTCTCGCCGACGTCCCCCCCAATGTTCAAAGCGAGGTTAACAGCTGGTTTAAGACGAAAGCCACTGATGGTTCATTCAGAGGATTGGTTGTAGCCAAAGAGCCATGCGGCAAACTCCTTGTTGAACTGTATGACGAAACAAGCCAAGTCAACTCTGAGATCAGAAAAACCTTCCTGACTGCCCTTCCAAAAGGTGTCCCAGAGTTGAAGGATAACACTCAGGCTCCAAAGGGAAAACCGTGGTCAGACCCAAAACCAGTGCCGCACCTTGAGAATGATGTTGAAGTGTCAAGAGCAATCTCTTGGTCTGAAAACAGGCACTCGCAGCGACTCAATGAGAAGTCCAAACTCCTGACACTGGATCGCTACAAAACGCCACACCAAAGGAACATGGCCAGCCGGATAGAGGCGGATCAACAGTGGACCGACCAAGTGGACACCAAACCAATAAAACGATATGTCCCTGAACAACAGCAACAGCGTTCTGTATCTCATCTACATTGCACAGAATCCCGGCAAAGTAAAGTGGTCTTGGAGCCTAAAAAGCCGGCCCCAATCCCACATCCCACCAAGCAGTCAGAGAAACCAAGGACTTTGGATGTGAAAGTGGAACCTCTTCGTTATCTCCTACCTCATTTCTTCGAGGGGCAGAAATTGGAGGCCTATGTCGCAACCATTAAAGGGCCTCATACCTTCTGGTGTCAGCCTGCAGATGGTGAAGAGCTTGATAGAATCACACTTGCCGTTTCAGAGCTGGGAAACGCCGCACACAAGCCCCTTGATCCGAAGCTGCTCTCACACGGCAGCGCGTGTGTCGCCCTTTTCACAGACGAGCAGTGGTATCGAGCAGAGGTTCGCAGCCTGGACGGCAGCAAGCTCTCAGCTCACTTCGTGGACTACGGAAATGACTTGCAAGTCAACGTTAAAGACGTGAGGGAAATTACCCCTGAGCTCGTCAAGATTAAAGTGCAGGCGTTTCTGTGTGAGCTTGACGGGTTTGAAGATACAAATGGCTCCTGGACAGAGGGGGCAGTTGAACACATAGCGGAGCTCATGACAGACAAGTTGTTGGAGTTGACCGTTGTGAAGGTACTGGGGGAAGACGAGGGCAAATTCAAGTGCATTGTTCAGGTGTTGTGTGACGGCAACAAGATTAATGCCACGGCAAGAGCATACTGGAGAAGTTCCCGAACTGAAAATGACATTGATTCCACGGAACTATTGGCTGTGCACCCAACATCACTGCCCTGCGATTCTGCTGTCAAAGACACAACGATGCCACAGTCCAAGAGTGAAGCAGAAGAACCTGGGCATCACACCATGGAAGAGGAATCTCCAAGAGACCCTCCAGATGAACAGCACAGTGAAGTTCAACCTGGAGATGGAGCCGCCCCACTATCGGATAAGGATGAAGCATGTCAACCGGAGTCGTTGAGCATAGACAGCGTGATCAAACCGGATCAGCTCAAGTTGTCATCAACTCAAGTTGATGACAAGGATTCAGGTCCAGATCAAGACGGCCTAGAAGATACTCCGGCAACTCTGGAACTGGATTTGGATTCTGGTGAGTCACACAGTTCAGTTCTATAAAGATTCTCCATTCTAAAAGCTTCTTCATGCATTCTGTTCTCTGGATCATAAATGTTTTTTCATCTTTGGTGTGTCTGCAGAGTTTGGTGGACTGAGAGTGGCAGAAGCTCTGCCAGTGGGGGCCAGGTGTATCATCCGGTCACAGACGAGCCAGCGATGGTGTCGAGCAACAATCCTGAAAAATCTACCGGACCACACGGTGGTAAGGGAACGCATGGAAACACATGGAATTTAACCACGGCTGGATGGTGATTCTAAATGATTCAGTCAATCATTCAGTTTAATTGAACAGCTAGATGTAACTGAATGTTTTTGTTGTGCTGATTAACATGAGGTCATTGATTGGGAAAAACAAGCATTTCAACTACAATAAAAACGACATGTTTCTTTGCCATGTGTATGTAAACCCTGAACGCCAGGTTGTGTTGATCGATGAGGAGACGGAGATGCTCGTCCATCCAGATGCTGTATTTGAGTCGGTTGTGCCGCGAGCGGATCAGGTTAGGGATAGATCCATCCGCCTCCACAGGTATGGCTGGTGCCAACCAGGATGGCCTGTCCAGACCCTCACTGTGAGCTATGTTTTTGTCTCCCCAGCTGGATGAAGACCCCCACAGTGTCCCATCCCCAAGCCAGACCCTAGCTGGTGAGGACAGCATGACGCCCCCTGACCGCACAGTGCAGCAGATCTGTTTATTTAGATCTAGTTTAGTGGCAGATGCGTTTTGTCCAGTGTTTCTTGCAGTGCATTAAGACACACTGTTAAGGTGCAGGCCAAGGTTAAAGGACTGTCCAGCCACTGTTTGCCATTGGTTGGACTCTTAAGTGTGTTGCATCTACGCAAGCCTAGACTTAATGGTGTGTGTTTTCTCTACCTGGGTGGGTTCTCTAACCTTTTTCCAGGTGAACTGAGTGACGACAGCGAGGGAACATTGGTGGGAGTGGAAGAAATGGTAATGTTTTACGTGTAAATTAAGTGTGTAAATGATACACGTTTCATATTTAAGACGATATATAGCAATGGGGCTTGTGATGTTTGGCTCCACACAGCTAAAGACTACTCAGTCATATTTTGAGGCTCTTCTTCCATGTTCCTTATTCATAAGACTTTGCGGGAGGACGAGGACTTGGAGACGTCCCTCAGCGAAGGCACCCCACCCAGCATGGATGGGCCACTACCTGTGAGTCCTAAACCGTCCTGCAATATACATCATGTACAGCACTGACCATACAGAACCTTCATTAAATACCTTTTAGTATTAAATGTCTACTTCCATGTGCTCCAATCCCATGCTATACAACGTGTACCATCCTATTTGAGGCAGCATGAAGCTCACGAGGTAGAGCGGGTTGCTAGTTCGATCCCCTAGCTGAGTGCCGAGGTGTCACTGAGCAAGACACCCCACCCTAACTGCTGCCGATGAGCTGGCTGTCGCCTTACATGGTTGACCCTGCCGTCGGTGTGGTGAATGTTAGGCCAGGGGTTCCCAAACTTTTCCATGCCAAGGCCCCCTAAACAGCATTAGCCTCTGCCCGGGGACCCCCTTGGCAAACCCACTGACAAAATGTGGAGAGACTTTTAGAATGATTTCCTTATTTTTATTCAATATTCAATTATTATTTAAATTTTAGATTTCAAGAACAAAAAATAAGATGTAATAACAAAAAAGGAATGCAATCAAATAAAAAACATATATGACTAACCCTTCCTCACTTATTTATAAATAGATCAGAACCGCTTAAGAGTCTCTTTACAATGAAATATAAACATACAAACTACTATCATTTACCACAAAGAATTAAAAAAAAAACAAGAAACATTGATTTACCAATCAAACACAATCCTCCCTTAACACAACCCCTCACATTTCTAATTATTTCATTTGCTAAACATAACAATATTAACATCTTTTCAACGCTGTATTTCATTTTCACTAAATAATAAACTTTTCAACAAACTGCTGATGAACAAGAACAGAACAATAGAAATCAACGTGTGTGTGTGTGTGTGTGTGTGTGTGTGTGTGTGTGTGTGTGTGTGTGTGTGTGTGTGTGTGTGTGTGTGTGTGTGTGTGTGTGTGTGTGTGTGTGTGTGTGTGTGTGTGTGTGTGTGTGTGTGTGTGTGTGTGTGTGTGTGTGATGATACAGAAATTACACTAGTGGGAGGGATGGGCTTGGTGGCTCCTACAGTTTGTCAAGCCTGGGCTTAATGTCTGTCAGTGCCATACGCATGTCATTGTCCACATTGAGACGTGCTCTATGTTTTGAGCACCTTTAAAGTTGAAAAGCCAGACTCACATAAGTAGGTTGTTGCAAATGGGAGAAGACATTTCAGTGCTCTGTCAGCCAAGCTGGGATATTCCTTTCTCACGTGTAGGTGGACAGGGGGAGAGCCTCAAAGTTCAGTTTTAAATCCCCAGAGTTTGCCATCTCAATCAGCTGCTCTTGTGACTTTATGTCCAGACTAGAACCGACACCGGGGGCAAAGGGGTTTCTAACCCAGTTTAGATGTGTGCTGTCAAGATCAGGGAAATAGTTTTTGAAATATCCTTTAAGGTGATCCAGGTGGGACTGGATCAGTGGAGAGATGGAGCCCAACTCATCACACGACAGCAGCTCCTGGTGAAGAAGTGGGAACATTTCTGTAACTCCCTCCTGGAGCTTGTCTGACCACAGCGCAATCTTTTTGGAGAAAGCACGTACTTTGTCTTGCACCTGCAGTGTATTCGTGTCACGTCCTTACATGCCTTGATTCAGTACATTTAAATGCTGAAAAATGTCTGACATGTACGCAAGTTTGCGGATCCACGTCGCATCGCTAAACCGATCTGCCAGCTGATGCTCTTCTGTTGAGAGAAACTCAGCAACCTCCCTCCGCAGCTCATAGACACGGGTTAACACTGCGCCCCGTGACAGCCAGCGCACGTTTGAGTGAAGGAGCAGTCCCTCATAACGGGCCCCCATCTCATTACAAAGCAGGGTAAACAGCCTGTGTTTCATGGGTCGGGCTTTAATAAAATTCACTATTTGTACAACATCCTGCAGTACCTGATTCAACTTGTCGTCCATCCTTTTCGCGACAAGTGCCTCGCGGTGGAGCATGCAGTGTGTAGCCACAACTTGCGGGGCTTTCTGCTTAATGAAAGCGGTCACTCCACTTCTCTTCCCGGTCATTGCAGCGGCTCCGTCGGAATACACCCCCACACAGCGGGTCCAGTCCAATCCGTTAGACTCGATGTAATCATCCAAAACCTGAAATATTTCTTTCCCGGTGGTTCCCCTTTCAAGCGCTTTACAAAACAGTATTTCCTCCACAAATCTTTCCTGGGAAATAAATCGTATGTATACAAGCAGTTGGGCCTCACTGGATACATCTGTGCTCTCATCCAGCTGAAGTGCAAAGTATTCGCTGGCTCTCACCTGCTCAAACAGCTGAGCAGATACGTCCTGGGCCATGTCACCGATCCGTCGGTTCACGGTGTTATCAGAGAGTGGGACAGCGTCGATTTTTTTCTAGCAGCGTCATCACCAAGCAATTCTCGGACAATGTCTTTGGTAGCTGGTAGAATTAAATCCTCTCCAATTGTATGAGGTTCTTTTCGCACGAGCAATGTGGTATGAGGCTAAAAATGATGCCTTCATGGCCCGCTCAGGAACAGTAGCTTGCTGTGTAAATGCAGAGGATTGCCTGGCCAAATGCTGTTCTTTGCGTCTGAAGAAGTCGACTGTTTTTTCGGCCTCTGCCGGATGTTTTTGCATCAGGTGACGCTGGAGTTTTGATGGCTTTAAACACTCGTTTGAGAGGGTCTCCAGACAGAGGACACATTTTGGACAGTCACGCCCATTCTTCTGTGTGGCTGTAAAGCCATACTTGATGTATGCTGCCTCATACCTTCTGTTTTTTGTTGGCCAGGAGGTGTTAAGTTTTTTTGTAGCAGTTTCTTCACTGTTGGTCTCTTCCCTCGGTCTCTTTCTTGTCAAAAACTTATCCATTTTGTGCTAGCTATGCGAGTTCGAGGAGCAAAGCAGCTTGATGGCGCGCAAACCACCGGGTCAACGGTCAACAACAATGACCTCATGAGGTCATGAATGACAATTTTATATTATAAGTTATATTTTATAATGATTTTAAAATAATTCGAATATTTTATATTTCTTTTAGAAATATATTATTTTAATTTTTTTTTTCATATTTGCACTTTTTTGTCATCTTCCCTCTGATTTCCTGAGGCGCCCCCTGGTGGCCCCCCAGGGGGCCACGGCCCCCACTTTGAAAACCACTGTGTTAGGCGATACTATAAAGCGCTTTGTGTGGCCCCGGTTAGAAAAGCACTGTATAAATCTATTCCATTCACCATACGCAGCGTCTCACTGTTGGTTTGTATTCCATATTGTGAAAGGGCCTTTATACCACAGATACCCAAGGGTCTGTAGCATATAACCACGTTGTCTGATTACAGCTTAATTCATTTTTCACGATTTACCAGCTCTCGTTTTGAAGACTATTCACCGCGCCATTCGTTTCAATGGGAATCGCGGCGGTCTATACTTTGAACATAAAGGGTACATATTTATAATAAGAAATTTATCCCAGCCATTATACCACGTATACTATTGGGTCTATAGCATATAACCACGTTTTCTGATGACAGTTGAATGCGTTTTCCACAATTTACCAGCTCTCGTTTTGAAAGCTGAACAGACAATTTGACTGGAACTACTTAGCAGGTGTCCATATATAAGGGATTGATGGACACCCTGCAGCCAATCAGAATCAAGTATTCTTAAACGAAGTAGAATAATTGATATTATGACATCTTTATTTAACTATTGAATTGTAACAGAAAAATAAATACGAATCTTAATGATTTCCAGTCAGCAACGTGAACGGTAAAAAAAAAAAGATAGAAAAAAAATACACTCATATGGACTGAAATTTTTGCGATTTGCATGTGGCGTTCTATTACACTGCGATGCCGCTTTGAATTAGATAACCGTTGAGCCAGCCTGACCTGGGGTTCTGCAGCAGTGGGGTTCAGCCCAGCCCTACTTAGTGCTGTAGCAGTGGGGTTCAGCCAGCCTGACCTGGGGTTCTGCAGCAGTGGGGTTCAGCCAGCCTGACCTGGGGTTCTGCAGCAGTGAGGTTCAGCCCAGCCTACTCGGTCCTGCAGCAGTGGGGTTCAGCCAATCGACCTGGGGTTCTGCAGCAGTGGGGTTCAGCCAGCCTGACCTGGGGTTCTGCAGCAGTGGGGTTCAGCCCAGCCCTACTTGGTGCAGCAGCAGTGGGGTTCAGCCAATCGACCTGGGGTTCTGCTTGTCCTGTAGGTGCAGGACAACGGTGCGCCTTCAGCCCCCTGTGGGCCTTTACAGCCCGGCACTGGTGAGTGATCCCTCCCTGAACATACGGAGATACAACCATTCCTCTGATGTCAGGTACATATTTACTAGGGATGCACCGAATTTCCGGCCACCGAAAATGGCCCAAAAGCGCATTTTCGGTTTCGGGCCGAAATAATTTTATGACCGAAACAACACGGCCGAAACAGAAATTTGTGATGACGCAAACAAAAAGCGCGGCCAGCCCACGCTTGTCTGGATAAGCGCCAATATGTTTGCGGTGTGTGGACGTTTTTCAATGTTTCTGAGAAAGACCCACGTATAACGATTTGCAAAAATTGCAATGCCTTGATTTTAATGAAGTTAGTACACAGTCATAGCCATAAATGCAATGGCACTAGGGTTGCCGCGGTGTGGACATTTTCACACAGTAATACACCGGTATTACTGAGTATAAACTTTGAAACTAGGTCAACCGCCATCTTCTCCGTCAACTCTCCTCTCACTCGGTGACAGCGTCTGGCAGCGGCCAATTCTCGGTGACAGCGTCTTTCTTATAACGTTCTATATATAATAATATAATATAATTGTATATATAATATCACGGCCAAAAGCTCTGTGCGCCTCCGGATGGCTGTAGCACGGGGAGCTCTCGTAGGAATTTGGCTTTTAGCCTATCTATTAGGTGTGTGTGTGTACAATAAAACAAAAAAAAAAGCAACCCTAAATGGTACTAATAATTGGCATAATAATTTCTTTCGGTTTTCGGTTTCGGCCAAGAATTCATTTCGGTGCATTCCTAATATTTACCATTATAGTCAGGAAGCAAACCAATGCTCGTTTCAGGGATTCACTGTCCTACAGGGAACGAGGCAGGGGAGGTGCAGATCACTCCATTAGCAGAGGAGGTGCCTTTGCCCTTTTCAGACGACGAGGAGGCGCTCCTTCCCTGCAGACTGGAGGGGCCTCCCTTAGTGGAGGAGGTGGTGGTGTCTCCTCCTGATGAGGTGAGGTTTCATTGGTATACATGCGAACGGCGCGCTTTTTGGCGCGAGTCGCTGTTTTATCATACATTTTGGGGACCTGTGTGGTTCGTGCAGATCCGAAGAGTTTTTTTTGGGGTGGGCGTCGATCGGTGCCCAGGTGTCAATAATCCGTAATCTGACTTGACTGAGACCCCTTGAGCCTTCGAAGTAAAGAAAAGTGATTCCGGAAATGATTTTGTTAGGGGACCAAAGACAGCCCTTGCCGTCGCGTCGACGGAAGGTTAAATATTGGATGCGCATGCGCACGTTAGAGCTGCACGTTCTGTCTGAGCCCGGCCCGACCCGACATTTTTTTTAACGCATATGTAACTTTGTACACATTCGTTACTAGGCATACTCTGCTAAATATATATGTAAAGGATAATGTATAGAACGCCGGTCATTCGGGAAAATAAGCCCCGACAGGGTGAACAGGACACCGACGCGCAGCGAAGGTGTCTCTGCTTCGCCCTGAAGGAGCTTATTTTGGATAATGACCGGCGACGTTCTATACATTATCCCGCTTATTACATGGCTACTTGCCAAAACTAAAAAAATAACTTCACATGGTGTGTCTTTTTAGCATTCGCGGTGTTCAGCAGAGAAATAGAGATTGTAGATCAGCAGAGAAATAATTTGTCCGCGAAGACGGTGACGTCGCTTGGCAACGGAAGACGCTTGGGTTGACAAGTCACCGGACTACTACCCCGTGAACGGAGCGTTCCAGGGCATTGAGAAGACCCGTGTAATAAAGGCCTATAATATTTCTGTTTATGGCATAGATTTCTCCTCAGATTAGGCCAATAAACCAATGATAAAAATAAAAACGCTCGATCAAAGGCCCAGCCCGCGGCTGGGGCTTGGACAGAGAATCTAAACACTAGCGCACGTAGATCTACGGAGAGGGTCTCCGACATGGTCTCCCGTAGGCGTCGATTCACTGGGGACGCTGTGGACAAGTACCTACTAGTTTTCAGATAACTTGTTTAACTAAGTGGATGTGGTAGGCTACACCATGGGATGAGACCACTGTCACATAAATAAAGGTAAGACGCAATCTTTTTGCTTAAGATTAGCTGGTGCTGTGGCGAGGTATTTTGTTTTTTTTGTAGTCAAGTGATCGGCTCTTTTAACTCTTGCAATTGATTTTAGCCATAGCCACCAAGTAACATAACTTATCCACTGTTTGCGTTCGTACAGTGTTGGGTAGATGACGATGGTGGAGTCGGTGGAGTCAGTCTTTTGTTGACACAAAGTGACTTTTGGTCATTCTTGCTTTGCTTGAAGTCTAACAATTGTGGTGGGGAGTGCATGAGTTTTGGTCAGAATGCCTGATGTAGATTGGATGGAAGCGTGTTGTGAATTGAGAACAGCCAGCTCATGATGTGATATAGCGTTCACTGACGGGGGATATCGCTGTCTTTATTTTTTTTCTGAAAATAAGCCCTGAGAGGGCGAACCGAATCTTGCCTGGCCCTGATTTTCCTGATAATGACCGGCGTTCTATACGTTATCCCTTACATACAATACGTGTCAGACGGCTAGAGTATGCGAGGAAAAGTTGAAGATGATTTAACTTTATGCAAATAAGTACTTCATTTTATCGTTCTGACTTTGCTCCTATCATTATTGTTGTCATGCCACATCTTTGGAGGAGCTATGCTGGACCAGCTATGCTGATCTTCTGCATTCATTTTCAGAATGAGAGAGTTTGAGGAGAAGGATGCACTTATTGTGCAGCAGCTGGACGCAGGGTGCAAGTGCAGTTGGAAGTGGTCATGGCTAAAATTAGAAGCCACGACTGAGGTGAATTCAGTGAAGCATAACTTCCCACTGTCTGACTAAAAAAAAAATTGATAAAAAAACGATGTGCTAAATGCACGCTCTGCATTAAAGAAATTAATTATGCCAGCAGGGGTGTACATGCCCTGTATGCACACTTTAAGGCAGGCATTCATCGGAAGAAAGTGACGACAACAATAACTAAATAAAGTGTTGCACAGCTTCTCCGAAACCCTCCCAGAAACCCCCAAAGCAGCAGATAAGGTCAGGGACAGTGCCAGGCCTACACTGCCAGTACCTGTACCTGTGATCGCATATCCAATGCAGAGGTGTGTGTTTGTGTGTGTGAAAATAAATGAACTTAGTTTAAAAAGTCACTTTGACTGAGTAACTAATATATTTTTTTTATCTTTCTAGGCATATAGCATAGGCCTTCTCATGTTAATAGGATATTATGCCGTCATATTTTTTCCAACTTCGGGTAGCGCTCTCTTTTTGTCATACATGTGTTTGCATCCCTGGATATAACCCTCAGGCCGGGCCTGTTTATGAGGCCTTTAGCCTGCGAATACTACTGATGATGCGTCTCCTTTGGCAGACGGTGATGGAAGAGGGGCCTTCTCCGCGTGTGGGAGAACCTTGTGGTTTGTTCATATTGACCAGCGCACCTCCACATTGAACCCATACATGGTTATTCTGCTCCTTTTGTTGGGCGGTTTTCCTCACGTTACTCCTAGTTTATCATAATAACTTTTTTGGCGTATGTAGTTTTGAAACTCAAGGACTTCTCACAGCGCAGTAAAATGAGTCTCAGAAAACAGACTAAGCACACGGCAATAAATAAACATAATCCAAAATGTTACCAGGCTTAACACTTCTTGGGTTCAGCCAACCAAACCACTAGTAGTTAGTAGAGTAGAGTAGTTCAACACTAGATCACCATTGTGTGTGTTGTACTGTTCTCATTTGTTTTGCGTTTGTCTCCATGGCGACAGCCGTGGCAGCCGGCAGTGAGCTGGCAGGAGATGAACCTCCAACAGAAGGATGTCCTCTGCAGGGGGCGGGAGCTAGAGGTCAGTTAATGACGCGCCCTCTGGTGGCGGGGACGGGCCCGACGGGGAGAGCCAGCCAATCAGACCTGACTATTGAGGCTCACAGTGCTGTTGTAGTATAGGAGGGTAGAAGTGCCCGTTCTGGACCCTCTTCAGAGGGCGCTCCTTTGGTCTGCTCGGTTCCCATGCCCATCTCCATCAAAGGAGAAGACCTGTATTAGTCATGAGCTTTGTTACGATGTCTCCTCTGTGGAAAGTCTCTGTTGATATGGAAGGATGGACTCTGGTTTCCGCTGGCGCTCCCTGTACATGCCAAGATATCAAACGTGTCCTATAGAAGCTATGTCAATTAGTTTAAGAATAAAACGGGTCTTTGCAAAATGGGGTACTAGGAAGGGCAGATAAGGTTTCCGTCCCCGGTTTGTTTGACTCTGAACCTGTTTCTCCGAGAAGGTCTGACCATGCTATTCTGAACCTCTTCTGGTGGACAGGAATCTCCTCTGGACCCGGACCTGAGGACGAAGAGCAGAGGACCCCGGAGATTCAGCCAATCACAGCCCCACGGCGGGACGAGGTGAGTCACTACGGTCCCCCGGGGTTCCCCCTAGTCCTTCTCTAGACCTCCTCTAGACCCTGGTGCTCCTCCTCTAGACCTCCTCTAGACCCTGGTGCTCCTCCTCTAGACCTCCTCTAGACCCTGGTGCTCCTCCTCTAGACCTCCTCTAGACCCTGGTGCTCCTCCTCTAGACCTCCTCTAGACCCTGGTGCACCTCCTCTAGACCTCCTCTAGACCTCCTTTAGACCTGGTGCTCCTCTAGTCCTCCTCTAGACCCTGGTGCTCCTCCTCTAGACCGCCTCTAGACCCTGGTGCTCCTCCTCTAGACCGCCTCTAGACCCTGGTGCTCCTCCTCTAGACCTCCTCTAGACCCTGGTGCACCTCCTCTAGACCTCCTCTAGACCTCCTTTAGACCTGGTGCTCCTCTAGTCCTCCTCTAGACCCTGTTGCTCCTCCTTTAGACCGCCTCTAGACCCTGGTGCTCCTCCTCTAGACCTGGTGCTCCTCCTCTAGACCTCCTTTAGACCTGGTACTCCTCCTCTGGTTCTCCTCTGGACCTCCTCTAGACCCTGGTTCTCCTCTAGACCTGGTGCTCCTCCTCTAGACCTCTTCTAGACCTGGTGCTCCTCCTCTAGACCTCTTCTAGACCTGGTGCTCTGTGTTCTGCTCTGCAGGAGGACCTGATGGAGAGAGGGCCGCTGGGCTCAGCGGGACAGAGTCTGGGTGGGTGAACTGCACTTGCAAATGACACACCGAAGTATATCACGCTATCAACACAACTGGCTGAATATTAATACATTAAATGACCCCACCCAAACCTAGTCAGTCGAAGACCCCACCCAAACATAGTCACTTGAAGGCCCCACCCAAACATAGTTAAGTACACCACCCAAACATAGTCACTTGAAGACCCCACCCAAACATAGTCACTTGAAGACCCCACCCAAACAGTCACTTGAAGACCCCAACCAAACATAGTTAAGTACACCACCCAAACATAGTCACTTGAAGACCCCACCCAAACATAGTTAAGTACACCACCCAAACATAGTCACTTGAAGACCCCACCCAAACATAGTTAAGTACACCACCCAAACATAGTCACTTGAAGACCCCACCCAAACATAGTTAAGTACACCACCCAAACATAGTCACTTGAAGACCCCACCCAAACATAGTTAAGTACACCACGCAAAGTCACTTGAAGACCCCACCCAAACATAGTTAAGTACACCACCCAAACATAGTCACTTGAAGACCCCACCCAAACATAGTTAAGTACACCACGCAAACAGTCACTTGAAGACCCCACCCAAACATAGTTAAGTACACCACCCAAACATAGTCACTTGAAGACCCCACCCAAACATGGTTAAGTACACCATCCAGCCGCTCGAATGCCCCACCCAAACATAATTAAGTACACCACCTAAACAGTCACTTGGAGACCCCAGATCTTTCACCCCTGCTGCCAAATGTTTGTCATGTTGAGGGTTTTTCTGGGGTTCAGAAGTTCTTGCCAAAAATGTGTATCTGAATTAAATTTATACAGTCTTGATGCGTTGAGCAACATTTACTATTGTGCGCAAGTCAAAACATTTCTGAGGGATGCGATTGGTCTGCGTAACAGACCAATCATGGCTCCCTATGTGTGATGGTCAGATCCTCACAGCCAATAGCGGAGTATGGGGGGGCGGTCTGGCTCACCATCTCGTCCTTCATGTGAATGTGAACCTTCTTCTATGTTTCTGTGTCTGTGTTCCAGAAGCTCAGTTGTCATCGGTGACCCACCTGTCGCTGGTGATCCATGACAGCTCGGACAACCTCACCAACGAGGAGTGACCAAGAGAGGGCGGGCCTAAGGATTCATGTGACCCTGGCCAGGACCACCGAGGGACTTTTACTACCACGTGTGTGTGCATTTTTTCCAACGTTTGTTTTGAAGTTCCAAAATGTGCCCGTTGGGCCGGTGTTTACTTTGTAATATGTTTTAGTTAAAGCTTTATTTAACAGGTTGTCTTTGCATGCTTTGTGGTCAGTCGTCCATCGTTTTGAATACTGTGAATGTCTTGCTCCCATGCTGGTTTCTGTTGCATACCCTCCCTTTGAAGACCCCCCCCCCCCCCCTCTCTGAGAAATATGTTCTGGTCCTGGTCCAATCTCGAAGGCCATGTTGTTCTTTGTTATTGTTAAAAAAAAAAAAAGATTGTATTTTCCCAGGTTTATTTTCAAGAACATTTGTTGATTCCGGTTTGTCAAGACAAGGAAAATGTAACTTTGAGTTGGCGCAATAAATAACAGCATTTCCGTGAATACGACTCCTGTATAAGTTGTTTCTCCCTCTCGACTGGCCCCAAAAACACAGCAGGTTGGGTTGTGTGTTGGAACCCCAAAAGTGGACCTGTAAGGTACCCTGGCCCCTAGAAGTGGACCTGTAAGGTACCCTGGCCCCTAGAAGTGGACCGGTAAGGTACCCTGGCCCCTAGAAGTGGACCGGTAAGGTACCCTCTCCCCTAGAAGTGGACCTGTAAGGTACCCTCTTCCCTAGAAGTGGACCTGTATTGCCGCGTTTCCACTGCAGGGTGCGGTACGGTTTGGTTCGCCTCAGTCCGGTAGGAAGGGGGCGGTATAGCCCAGCTCAGTTCCGAGGTCGCATTTCCACCGCCAACAGTACCCTTTATGGTAGGCCGGATGTCGATCGCCGCGGCAGCTACGTAAACATCGTGACATCATAGCAGCGCAGAGGAGAATGCAGAGGAACGTCTCCACCTCCTTGTTCGCCCAAGCAAAGCGTTTTACGCGACATGTTCTCAGCGTTCAACCGTCAAACTCAGTGCAGTGCAGTCCGGGGTGAACTGCAGCATGGAGGAGAAAGTGATTGTTGCCGTTTGCGACTCCCTGAGCTCTATATATAATAGTATATATAATATCACGGCCAAAAGCTCTGTGCGCCTCCGGATGGCCGTAGCGCGGGGAGCTCTCGTAGGGATTGGGCTTCTCGGGGTTTGTTTACCGGCGTTGCTATGGTTACCGTCTTGTGTGTTGCAACGGTTTATTAGGTAGGCCCATCTAATTAATCTTGTCTAATCAATACTTCATTCACTGCCTCTTCCGTGGTCATTACAATATTATGAATAGACTGTGTCGGGTCCTCCGACGTCTCTCCCTCTTCCACAAAAGGTGAAGACAAGGCAATGATGGTTATCGTGTTTTTGCCAAATTCGACAAAACTTGCACAGCAACAGATTATGATTGTTGGCGCGACAGAACTTCGGCGACAACGTGAACGGGCAACAAATGTTGCGTTTGGTGTGAACGCAGGCTACTGTTTGTTTGTTTTATCCCCACGTCACCCGGAAGTGACGAGTCTGTCGACCAATCAATGGAGGGGGTGTGTAGCTCGTATTTTCCGGCACCCTTTCAGGCGTCTCAGTACCCCAACGTAGGAGTACTGAAGACGAGGGCACACGAGTACGGCTCAGTCCGGGTCACGCCCACTTTTGGCAGTGGAAACGCAATCCTTACCGTACCCTGCAGTGGAAATGCGGCATAAGGTACCCTGGCCCCTAGAAGTGGACCTGTAAGGTACTCTCTCCCCTAGAAGTGGACCTGTAAGGTACCCTCTCCCCTAGAAGTGGACCTGTAAGGTACCCTCTCCCCTAGAAGTGGACCTGTAAGGTACCCTCTCCCCTAGAAGTGGACCTGTAAGGTACCCTCTCCCCTAGAAGTGGACCTGTAAAGGTACCCTCTCCCCTAGAAGTGGACCTGTAAGGTACCCTCTCCCCTAGAAGTGGACCTGTAAGGTACCCTCTCTCCCTAGAAGTGGACCTGTAAGGTAACCCTCTCCCCTAGAAGTGGACCTGTAAGAGTACCCTCTCCCCTAGAAGTGGACCTGTAAGGTACCCTCTCCCCTAGAAGTGGACCTGTAAGGTACCCTCTCCCCTAGAAGTGGACCTGTAAGGTACCCTCTCCCCTAGAAGTGGACCTGTAAAGGTACCCTCTCCCCTAGAAGTGGACCTGTAAGGTACCCTCTCCCCTAGAAGTGGACCTGTAATGTACCCTACCTGCTCCTTAATGACTCAAACTTCACCAAGCCGAATCTGAGAAAAACATTTGTTTAAATAATCGGAACTGGATCCAATGTGTTGAAGCGGATGTGGGGTGATAGCAAAAGGATGACAGGAGCTCACAAGACATGACTAGTAGAGTCGGGGTACAGTTAAACAAAACAGGCTGGCGATTGAATTTACATTGAGCTTTATTTGGTTTCTGTAGTGTACAAAGGAAACATGACTCACTGTATGATGAGGTGATTCCCAGAAAGAATTGGATGAGAACGACAGGCTTATTGGAGAATAAGTCCCAGCATGGACTGTACTCGCAGACTTTCAGTTAAGGCACATTTTAGTGTTATTTTTCCAGGTCATTGCTAGAGTATAATCAAGTCTTAGAAAAAGAATCAGAATTTCACTTGACAACTTCAGATATATATGTATACAAATCTAGTCCAGTCACATTTTATTAAAAATCATACTTCAAATTAATATATTTGAAAGGGTCTAATCCACATGCAGCCACACTTCAACCTGGATCACATCAGGACAGCTTCATCAGAGGTATTTCTAGGTTGCCTTTTCTTAAACACGATGTCTGAGACTAGTGCTTTGGTGGACGTTAGCAGTGACGCCAAGGGATTCAACGACGGCCCATTTCAGTGATCTTTCATACGTCTCTCACCCTACGAGGGCTGGTGTCACAGCAGTCCTCTGACGGGGGTTTATGAGTGTCTTCTTGAGAACCAGCACCAGACCTCTTTATCGAACGGGCCCCACAGAGGTGGTCGCTGCGTGTCTGAGACACAGGTTAGCTACGGAAGTTAAAATTATTGTTTAACGAGGACAGTGTACATTCACAGTACCATTCAAGAGGCCCTGGGGTTTTCCAAGCCCTCAGAATATACTCCAGTGACCTCACAAGGGGCGGGGTCAACCAAGAGCTGGCCATTCCCACTTGTGATGTCACCGTTGGGTGCCATGTTGGGTGGGGAATCCTACACTCTTGGAAAACCCAATGCATTCTTTTAAATCCTAGGGTCCATTCACTCACCCACGTATCATTTAAAATGAATTTGTAATTTGGACCGTCATGGTTCCCCATACAACTAACCAATATGGCTGCTAGGTGAAACAGGTCTATGTTTAATCCACCTCACACCTGTTAATGTGAGGTAGAATTGGCCTGGTTTTGATGATACATGAGTCACTGGTGGGACTTTGGTGGAGGTCTGATGGGCACAGTTCATGGCGAATGGAAGTTATTCAATCCCTGTATTTTGCATGCACTCCTTGTTTACTTCCTGTTAGCCACTACACTGTGTAGCATGGCATACCACCGTTAGCTGCCATTACACTATAGGCCAGAACAGGCTACATTTAAAGGTGTAGTTTATAGAATGTAGTGGTGTCTAGCGGACCTGACTTGGCAATAATATACATTATATATGCATTAAAAAGTGTATAATAAGTGTATGAAAATAAGTGTTTTTGTGAGCTAAGAATCAGCCCTTAATGTCTACATTAGGGAGGGGGTCCTCTTCCACGAAGGCGGCCATGTTGCACCTCCATGTTTCTACAGTAGCCCAGAAGGGACAAACAGCTCTAGAGAGGACAAGTTTAAAGATTTGTAATCATAATAGCTCTCTTACTTGCAACCTATAATTTCACAGAATAAATAACTAAAATACAATTTATAAATCTATCAAGGAACTCCATCACTTGCTATTTGGCGATGTAGTCGTGGACAATGACATAATGTCAGAGTGCTGACCCCTTACAGGCCACCGTAGGTCGTCGGAAAGGAAGTGGTTAGGGGTAAGCATATTCAATTGGTCGCAATTCTGCCCCCTCGCGTCTAGATGCCGCTAAATCCAACAAAATGCACCTTTAAGCACCAGCACCAGACACTCACTCGGAACACAGGTCAAGAAGAGGTCAGTTAGGGACAGGAAGTGGGCCGTGATTCTCCCGGTGGACTAGATGGAGGACTGCAGCAGAGTGATGTTGGTCCCAGGCATCAGGTTCTCGTCCTTCCCTTCAATCAGGGGGTCCCACTGGTTGAAGTCCTTATTCAGACCTGCACGGCAAAAACACTAAGGTCACTTACAGCTGGGTGGTGTCTGTTAATATATGTATGATACTGGGGGCGGGAAGGATCGTCCAGCTGAGGCCTTCGACTGCCAGCCGTAAAGATACTGGGTTTGATCACCAACATTCATCCCCCCATCTTCATCCCCCTTCTAAATGACGCCACTTCTGGCACTTAATGCACGCACTTATTGTATGTTGTACGTCCTGGCACTTAAAAATAGTACTTGGCATTGTGGAGCATCTTATCCTAGCTATCTTTGTTGTATACGAGAATAGGTTAAGCTAACAATTGTTAGTGCTTGGCACTTGGGTTCGATGAACATCTTTGCTATACCGACAGCGATATGGTGTCGTTTCTCTTCTTCGGACAAATCTACTTACTTTAAGTGGCTCTGGATAAAAGCGTCTGCTAAATGCCCTGAATGTTAATGTAATGACATGCATCTGGATTGACTGTCAACCCCTGCAAACCAACAGCAGGCTCTCTAACGTCAGTGTGAGGCTCACCTCGACCCTACAGCTGGCTAAGACTGTTCTCCATTATTCCAAATGTTTGTCTGTCTTGACACAATCCCACTCCATATCTCTGCGTCTTCTCTAGGTACTGGTTGGTTCGTCTGTATGTCTCTGTTTGTCAAACGTGTTCTGTTTTGTTTTTGCCCTAGGGTGAGTGGGTTTCGGAGCTGCTTAAACCTTCTTGTTTGAACCTATGGCTGAATAAAAATAAAGTTGTCCTCTCAAATAAAAGTGTGGTTGTGGTGGGCAAAATATATCTAGTTAGGCTCACCGAGGTGCCTCTGCAGGAACGCCAGGGACGCCCGGTTGCTGAGGTCCATGGCCACTGCTGGGTCGATCTCCCCCTTCAGCTTCATCATCTTCCCGATCCAGTTCCCCGTCAGGAAGGTGAAGTCAGGGAAGCTCTGGTGCACCGCCCCCCTGTGGGCGTTAGAGCAGCGGGGGGCATGTCAGGGAAGACCCCAATCACGTTCATGCCCAAATCAGCCTCAGGGCATCGATCTCATCAGTGGGGAGATCGATGCCCTGAGGCCTTTTAAAGTCATTTGAAAGGTTTGAAAACACGAAGCGAACCCCTAATGACTCGGGTCAAAAGCTAAATAGTTCTTGTCCCATAGTGTCTTAAATGGTAAGTGGACCACATTTATACAATGCTTTTCTAACCAGTGGCCCCCCAAAGCTCTTATCAATATCAGCCAAAGTTCACCTATTCACACACACATGGCAGTGTCGTGTGTGTGTGTCTCCCAACGTGCAAGGCGACAGCCAGCTCGTTGGGAGAAGTCAGAGCGAGGCGTCTCGCTCAGGGTACACCTCCACGCTCGGATAGGAGGAGCCGGGGATCGAACTAGCAACCTTCCAGTTAGCAGCCAACCCGCTCTGCCTCCTGAGCCACACGCCGGCCGGTGTCCTGCGATACGGTCCCTAGAGGATTGACCTTACGGGGCCGCTACTGTGTGGACGCAAATACCAGAACCTCCTCAGGGTCCAAAGAGGGTGGGACCCCCGGAGTCACTCACCTGATGGTGATCATCTTCCTCTGGATCCCGGCCGAGTCCAGCTTCTTGATCTGGCTGATGTTCCCCGCCCAGTGGAACTTCTCAGAGTTGATGAAGAAGATCGGCTGCTTCACCTTGGGGAAGACCTCCTCGTCCAGGGGGGTCATCCACACGTCCAGGGCGATGCCACATCTGGAAGGAGGACACACGGACGAGTATTTGAATGCCATATTGAATTCATTGATTGACTTTCACTCTTTGTCCATTTAGTTGTTTGTCATTGTTGGCTGACTGACTTTGTGATGAATAAAGTATCTATCCATCTCTATCTTTGCTTTTTCAGATATCTACGCGATTCCGAGTACTGAACAGTTGACAGTACGACTCTATTTACAACCAGTTATGATTACAATTAGGGCATTTAGCAGACGCTTTTATCCAAAGCGTCTTACATCGGTTAATAACACAATCTAGCAACCTTTCGGTTACAAGACAACTGCTCTACCTCCTGAGCTAAGCCGACCCCTTATGATGCAGATTGACCATTACTAGCCCTTTAGTAATCCACCCTACAGGTGTCAGCCGACCAGATGGTACAGCCCACTGAGTAGGTTGGTTGGTAGTTTATATCTATCCACTATACCTCTGGGGGGATGGCTATTGAACATCACGCCTGCTAGTTAAAATAGACTTGGCTAAAATCCATTTGTTTCATATCTGCTAATATTTACCTAGGTGTCCCTGAGCGGTTTCATATCTGTATATATTAACAGATATTAAACCAGCATATATCTGTTACATATCTGCAAATATCAACAGATATGAAACATATTAACCGTCTCTTATTCCTCTCTCAAGCCTTTGTGAGAAACTGAGTAAGAACCCAACCGCTCGCTCTCCAGAGAGCCCGGTTCTCCAGAGCCCGGTTCTCCAGAGAGCCCGGTTCTCCAGAGCCCGGTTCTCCAGAGAGCCCGGTTCTCCAGAGCCCGGTTCTCCAGAGAGCCCGGTTCTCCAGAGAGCCCGGTTCTCCAGAGCCAGGTTCTCCAGAGAGCCCGGTTCCCCAGAGAGCCCGGTTCTCCAGAGCCCGGTTCCCCAGAGAGCCCGGTTCTCCAGAGCCCGGTTCTCCAGAGCCCGGTTCTCCAGAGAGCCCGGTTCTCCAGAGCCCGGTTCTCCAGAGCCCGGTTCTCCAGAGAGCCCGGTTCTCCAGAGAGCCCGGTTCTCGGTGTGCACCTACTTGAAGCGGACCTCCTGGCACAGCGACTGGATCACCGTGGCGCCCCCGAAGGAGTGTCCCACGGCGGCGATCTTGCACAGGTCCATGGTGTTCTGTAGAGGAGCACAGGGTGAGGGTGTGGGGCTGGAGCCCCCCTCGGCAGGGGCGGCATCAGAGGGCCCTTGTTCCCACCACATGATGGCTGAGCTACTTTAAGACATTTAACATTCAGGGCGTTTTTACAGACGCTTTTATACAAAGAAAGAAAGAAACTTAATGCTGTAAGGATGTTCATAGAACCACGTGCCAAGCACCAACGATTGTTGGGTTAACCCATTCCCCCATATACTAGGATAAGAGGCTATACAATGCTATGTTGCTACATTGCTACACAAACCATCTATCCCCTGGTGACATCACCAGTGGGAGTGTCCCCCCCGGGTGTTTGATAAGAACAGTCCATGACGGACTGTATCATCCGGTAGGCAGGGGTCGGATCAAGCCATTGTACACCTGAGGAGAAACTACCCCTTGTGAAATCTCAAGTGGAGGATGATGAAAGGTTTTGTTATGATTCATCAGCCCCACACTGGTGATTAGATAGAGCGCTTTATGATGTCAGAGCCAGGAGGAATGCTGCATTCTGGGTACTATGAGATCACCAATCTGCTGGTAATATAGATAAGACCTTTCACCCAGCGAGTACACGACAGTATTAGGTGCCTACTAATCAGAAGGTTTGGTATTTTGTTCTTAATACAGCTGATATCATGTGATATGTGCGGAATAATAAAGAAAGTCATTGACCTCTGCAACGGTTACTTTCATAATCCAGCAAATTTGGAAACTAGTATAATAAATACTTCCATTTAACCGGCCAACTTTAGTGCTCTAACTGGGTTCCTGATTTGCTGTAGTTGTAGAAAGAGGAAAAGAAAGCGATCTGGTCTCCACGTGCTGTGAACGCGAGATCACCGTGGCGACTGTGACGAGATCACCGTGGCGTCTGTGACGAGGTCACCGTGGCGACCGTGACGAGGCCCTACCTCCAGTGTGGTCCAGTCAAACTGGCTCTTCAACACGTTGTCCACCTGCATCCCGGCGTTGATCTCAAACAGCTTGTCCAGCGCACGGACACACTCGTCAGCTCTCTGCTGCACCTGGGAGCACAGAGACATCGGGAGTTTAACAAGAGATACATTTGAGTTGATTTATTTCGAATAAAGACATATCCAAGGGATAGAAGAAAAACATGCAACCACTTATTTCCGTCATGGTCCCTGGCACCTGAGTCAGTTATGGAGAATATAGGATCAATAACTGACACCTGGAGGGAACCTGAGATACCTCTGAGTCAGTTATGGAGAATATAGGATCAATAACTGACATCTGGAGGGAACCTGAGATATACTCTCAGTTATGGAGCATATAGGATCAATAATGTTATCAATAATGTAATCAGTATTAATATTAGTGTTTGTACTTACATTTCTGAAGTCATATTGTGGATATAAACTATTTGTATAGGTTATGTTGTTTACATTTTTAACAATAAAGTTGCCAATACCTTGAAAAAGGGAACTTAAATGTGGATTTATATTCGCACAAGTAAAACAGCTGAGGCAGTCAATACCACAGACCAGGACCCTGATACCCCAATACCACAGACCAGGACCCTGATACCCTAATACCACAGACCAGGACCCTGATACCCTAATACCACAGACCAGGACCCTGATACCCTAATACCACAGACCAGGACCCTGATACCCTAATACCACAGACCAGGACCCTGATACCCTAATACCACAGACCAGGACCCTGATACCCCAATACCACAGACCAGGACCCTGATACCCTAATACCACAGACCAGGACCCTGATACCCCAATACCACAGACCAGGACCCTGATACCTAATAACCACAGACCAGGACGCTGATACCCTAATACCACAGACCAGGACCCTGATACCCTAATACCACAGACCAGGACCCTGATACCCTAATACCACAGACCAGGACCCTGATACCCTAATACCACAGACCAGGACGCTGATACCCTAATACTTCAGACGAGGACCCTGATACCCTAATACCACAGACCAGGACGCCTGATACCCTAATACCACAGACCAGGCACCCTGATACCCCTAATACCAGCGACCAGGACGCTGATACCCTAATACTTCAGACGAGGACCCTGATACCCTAATACCACAGACCAGGACCCTGATACCCTAATACCACAGACCAGGACCCTGATACCCTAATACCACAGACCAGGACCCTGATACCCTAATACCACAGACCAGGACCCTGATACCCTAATACCACAGACCAGGACCCTGATACCCTGCATCATCTCCGACCAACAACCAAACCGAAACAGGGAAGGGCTTTTAGATTCAACCACGTCTGATCGCTCCCCAGATCCCATTGGTCTGAGCCAGCTGATCCAGCCCATGTGACCACAGCCCATCTGACCACAGCCCATCTGACTGCTTCCCTCTCTTCAACTCAATAACAAACCAACACCAACCACCCGAGGAACGCCCCGCCCGTTCTGCCGGCGGTTTGAGTTCGGCCTGCAGAAGGGTCTGAAGAAGAGCACTTACAACGGTTAATAAACACATTGACACACCGAGCTGTCAGGAGCAGTAGGGTTAAGTGTCTTGCTCAGGGACACATCAACACTCGTCTTTCTGCTTGCGATACGTTTTTGCAGGAGCCAATCACCAAGCGGGCTTCCCCCCCTGGTGCGCTATTGGCTGGTTTAACGACAGGGAAGCGACGGCATTCAGCCAATCGCGTACAGAGTCAGTTGATCTAGGCCCGTTGGTCACGCCTCTTGTGCTGAAGGAAATGACAGCAGTCTCCCCAGACGGTCAAGCAACAACGATCCCGAGAGCTGGCCAACGTGACGAGCATCTCAGCCGAAGTGACCATTTTGCTGCCAAGAATTTATTTCCAAAACGTCTGCTCAAAAATAAACAAGCTGTTTTGTGCGCTTTGTTTTTATTCTACCTGGTTTCTTCTATGGTTTCTCGGTTAGGTCATTTCCTGTTTTCATGTTTCGGATAACGGGCACGAGACTAGCGCCACCCGCTGTTATGGAGAATTATTGCATCTCGCGCAAGCGCAGAACATACAGACTGCTGTGTCGTCGGGAGTGGTCGTGGCGGTGCGTTTCACTGCTTCCTCTCTCCCGACTGTCTCCGACGAGAGGCAACGGACCCGTCGGGCAAGCGGGCGTCGGCGTCTGGTCGTGTCGGGGCGGTGTGTCAGGGGCTTAATACCACAGACCAGCACCCAGATCTCTAAAACACACAACTCAAATGGTCCTACCCCCTCTCCTTCAACGCTGACTCTGACTCCACCCATTCCAAGTACATGGACGCGCAATCATGCACGAGCGAACACAGATGCGCGAGAGCGAGCCATTAGCTAGTTAGCTAGCTCCAGCTTGCTCTGCGTCACGAGCGTTTACGTGCACGAAGGGGTCACGCGCGGGGGGAGGGGGAGTGCAGTCCGACCGTTTGATTGACGTACTTACTGTCCAATGCCACTCGGTGGGTCTGGAAATCATTGGCTGGAGTTTTTCGAGCCCTGCCCGTTCCACAGATGATTGACTTGTTTAAATGTCATGTCAGTCCTTCTAACTCAGTGGCTATAATATCATGCCAGTACCCTGATTACACTCAATAGCTGACAGTACGGTATGATAAGGATTACACGTCATACTTCAACAATGACCCTAAATAGCGAATACCATACGACCAGGACCCTTTAATAAGCAATACACAGATGCACCTTGACGTTATATACCACATACATGGATTACTCAGATACGTAATACTTCAGAAGAGAACCTTCAGATACTCTTATACACAGATATAGAACCTGATTACCAATGCATCATATACGAAAAACAACCAAGGCGAAACAGGAAGGGCATTTAGATTCAATCAACGTCTGAATGATCATACCCAGATCCCATTGACTGAGCCAGCTGTCCACACCATGTGACCACACCCATGTACCACGCCCATCTAACCACAGCCCATCGACTGCTTCCCTCTCATACAACTCAACAATAACCAACACCACACCAACGCCGAGAAGCACCCGCCCTTCTGCGTGCGGTTTGATTCGGCCTGCAGAAGGGTCAGGAAAAGGAGCAATTTACTACGGTTATTACCAACCACAGTGAACACACCGATCCTTGGGCAGCAGGGTGTACGTCCTCGATCTCATGGCTACACTAACCACAATCGTCTTCCTCCTTGCGATACAGTTTGTGCAGGAGCCAATCACAAGCCGGGCTTCCCCCCCTGGCGCGCTATTGGCTGGTATAACGACAGGGAAGCGACGGCATTCAGCCAATCGCGTACAGAGTCAGTTGATCTAGGCCCGTTGGTCACGCCTCTTGTGCTGAAGGAAATGACAGCAGTCTCCCCAGACGGTCAAGCTACGACTGATCTTGGTCTGGCAACAGCCAGGCTACCGAGAAACACTATTTTACAGTTGGGAAGGAAAGCCTTGTTGTTGTCGTCACCGTGGTTACCTGCTTGTTCCGGACCTCGAACTCGCTCTCTCCGTGCACCAGGGCCCTGTAGTACATCCACTCCTCCACCAGGGTGTCCGAGGCCGGGAGGGAGGAGGGCTTGGGGGGGGTCCCAGCCGCCTTCTCCGCGTCGCTCATCTCGCGGTAGGAGAAAGTAGCGGAGGCCGACTGGTCCCTGGGAGACCGGGAGGAAGGTTGGATTTAAAGGTTGGGTATGGGATTTGCGAAACACCAGCAGATTTTGAAAACACACAACTCAAATGGTCCTACCCCTCTCCTTCAACGCTGACTCTGACTCCCACCCATTCCAAAGTACATGGACGCGCAATCATGCACGAGCGAACACACAGATGCGCGAGAGCGAAGCCATTAGCTAGTTAGCTAGCCTCCAGCTTGCCTCTGCGTCACGAGCGTTTACGTGCACGAAGGGGTCACGCGCGGGGGGAGGGGGAGTGCAGTCCGACCGTTTGATTGACGTACTTACTGTCCAATGCCACTCGGTGGGTCTGGAAATCATTGGCTGGAGTTTTTCGAGCCCTGCCCGTTCCACAGATGATTGACTTGTTTAAATGTCATGTCAGTACTTCTAACTCAGTGGCTGTAAGTGGGTTACGATAAGGATTTCAAGTCATTTTGCAAAAATGGCCAAAAAAGAGAATTCCATACCCAACCTTTAATAAGCATTATTCTGTGCCTTTTCGTTTTTTTCAATTCATTGTTTATTAAGTTACGAAAAATTCAGATTTTAACCTTAAATACCGTTATATAATATATATAATTTTTTTAATCAATAAAAAATATGAAAACATTTGAGGTTAAAATCTAAAGTTCAATTGGGATCATTCATGTTCCTAAGTTAAATAAACATATTTAATGACAGTCGAAATGACACACACCCTTTGTTCTCTATGCAAATTCAAAACAAAGCTTCCCAACCTTTGAGCATTTCCTGGAACAATAACAGGAAAAGCAGCATAGTTTGTTATTCCCACCCACAGAAACCTTATCCAGATCCTTGGCTAGCAGTGTGACGATCCACGATATCATGCTACGCTAACCCACAGGCCCCGCCCCCATTCTGATCCAGGGGTGAGCCTTGAATCACAGCCATGGGGCGTGGGGCAGACAGGGCTTTATGTGGCGCTCTATACCCTGCCCTGCCGTCTATACTAGTAATAAAGAGGGGAAAGTGATGAGCTGGTATGTGCTATTGTTACAGCAGCCTTTTCTTCTGCCTCTCCACATATCAACAGTCGGCTCCCCAGAGAGCCTGTGTGTCTGCTGGACCCCGACACCATTGGGGTGTCCTTCGATAAACCAGTGAACCCCTTTACTGGTGGGACGGAAGACGATGTTGGTTGATTAGAGTCATTCGATGGCACGTGTGGTTCTGTTGCTGAACTGGGTGTGATTGCGAGCGCGTCTGTAGCCCAAAGGCTTCCCTGAATCAGATGCTCTTCTTTCTATAGTTGGTTAGTTAAGATACCCTTCAGTGTTGGTTTTTAGGGCTCCAGATACGGAAAATAAGTAATGATAAAAGATACATGATCAATTAATCTAAATGGAGTTACATTGCAAGCTGTTTTATACACAAATGCACACTTTAGGGTCTTTAAATTGATAGATTGATGACTTACGGTAATAACACAGAAAATGACTTGAGATTTATGGAAATTGATACAAATATATAAATGAAAATAGAGATACCTGTGTTCGACCGAGGCCACGATGAATCCATTAGAAGCCATTTCAGCACACACAGCAGAATACAAAGTCCTGGCAGAAACACACACGACCTGAGTACAGTGCATGACTACAGTACCTACACACACCAGACATGAGGATGAAACAGGAAAGGCCTTTTACAAGCAGAGGGCATCCCTAATGGGGTACTTTATATTGTGGATAACCAGTTATAGTTTAAGCGGATGTAGGGTCGAAAGGAAGTGTGGATTATAGTGTTATAGTGGTGGTTGTTTAAATAGATTTGGGTCGTTTTAGTTTATATGTGGGTAGTTGTTTAAGTAGATAATAGGGTAGTGTATATAGCAGCTAAGAGTGAATAATAGTGTCATAAAGTTAGTCTTTCACTTGTTCACTCGCGTTGTATAGTGGCTATGTGGGTAAGGTGTTTCAGTATGTTGACAAGCTGCTGTCAATAATCAGGAAGGCTCAGGTAGATGGGTGTTTCAAAGAGTGGGTGGTGGTGTGGGTGGAGCTGTGTGGGTTGAGGTGTGTGGGTGGTGGTGTGTGGGTGGAGGTGTGTGGGTGGAGGTGTCGTGGGTGGTGGTGGTTGGTGGAGGTATTGTGGTTGGAGGTGTTGTGGGTGGAGGTGGTATGGGTGGAGGTGTGCGGGTGGAGGTGTGTGGGTGGTGGTGGTTGGAGGTGTGTGGGTGGAGGTATTGTGGGTGGAGGTGTTGTGGGTGGAGGTGTTGTGGGTGGAGGTGTGTGGGTGGAGGTGTTGTGGGTGGAGGTGTTGTGGGTGGAGGTGTTGTGGGTGGAGGTGTTGTGGCTGGAGGTGTGTGGGTGGAGGTGTGTGGCTGGAGGTGTGTGGGTGGAGGTGTTGTGGGTGGAGGTGTGTGGCTGGAGGTGTGTGGGTGGAGGTGTGTGGCTGGAGGTGTGTGGGTGGAGGTGTTGTGGGTGGAGGTGTGTGGGTGGAGGTGTGTGGGTGGAGGTGTGTGGGTGGTGGTGTGTGGGTGGTGGTGTTGTGGGTGGAGGTGTGTGGGTGGAGGTGTTGCAGTAGCCAGCAGGTTTAGGAGCCCTCTCACCTGAAGGCCCCCAGGCCGTGGCTGAAGATCACCACGGGACACTTGTCGTTGCTCTTGAAGGGAGCGTCCAGGTAGGCAGGGATCTTAAAGGATCCTGAGGCGACAGAACGACGGACCACAGTGTGAGCTGGGCCTGAGCCACCTGGAGCTTACCTCAAACCACTCTGTGAAGCGTTTCATCTGTAGGCCAAGTGCTGGAAGTAGAGTTGTTCCGATACCGATACCAGTATCGAAATTCTGGTATCGGCGAGAATGCAAATCTATAAGCTGATCCCATACCATCAGGTGAATAGCTAATTTACTTCACAGGCAAAGAAGCTCAGCAACACGTACGGTGTTATACTGCAGTCGTTAACGTATAAATGTAAATGATCTAGTTCTGAAAAAAGATATTGTGGACGGTAAGGGAACCGACTATACATTGCTGTCATCATAAGAGAACCCTTTAAATAATAATAATAGGTGCTATTAGTAATAATTACAACGCTGTAACACGGTATCGGCCCATACTCAAGGCCAGGAATCTGTATCGGGAAGGACAAAACATGGAATTGGGAACATCTGTAGCTGGAGGGCCTACCGAAGAGGTAGTTGAAGATCTTCTCGCTGATGGCGCGGTTGATCTTCATGAAGTCGGCCAGCCCGTTGAAGTACTCCCTGCAGGGGATCCAGTCCGGGCGATCGCCTGTCTCCCTCTTCTGACAGGGGTAGTAGAGCCGGAAGAAGGTGCCCTGGGGGAGGGACAGGGGAGACGGAGAGGGTAAGAGGGAGACGAGAGGGTAAGAGGGAGACGAGAGGGTAAGAGGGAGACGAGAGGGTAAGGGGGAGACGAGAGGGTAAGAGGGAGACGAGAGGGTAAGGGGGAGACGAGAGGGTAAGGGGGAGACGAGAGGGTAAGGGGGAGACGAGAGGGTAAGGGGGAGACGAGAGGGTAAGGAGGAGACGAGAGGGTAAGGGGGAGACCTCGATCTGCTGCCTGATTCGACCTTACATGTATGTAGGAGTGAGTATTGTAAAGTAAAAGCCCATTGTTAATTTTTCCATTTTTAGATCATGCAGAGCTAATGAAATGTAATGATATTAGTACAGTGTTTCAGACCCTTCAGCGAGTTCCAATGAACCCAGACACATGTCAATAATGAGGCGACCACCGCTGCATTCAGCTGAGGGTCAAACTGAATGCAAGACATTCTTTAATTTAACCATCGTCAGTATGAACTGTAGTCTGCATTTAAGATTTTCTAGCATCTCATGTATTTCTGTATGCATTAAATATATTCCAGTATGTATTTCTGTATGTATTAAATATTTCCTGTATGTTTTTAATATATTCCAGTGTGTAGCTCATGTGTTTCCGTATGTGTTTAATCAGGTTCCATCCTTAGCAGCTGGTTTTGAAGGGTGCACCAGGCCTGGTCCTACCTTGGTCGTCTGGTCCACCATGAGGTCTGTGCACCCCACCGGGTAGGGCCCCTTAGCTGGTGGGATCCCCAGGCTGTTACTGCACTGGTTCCCCATGGCGCACAAACCGAGTGTGCTGGCGCTCTTATCTGTCAGTAAGAAAACAGTAAATGTACTGAGAAAGTCATACTAATTAATTACATTTATGCTGAACACGACCATGGGGACATATCGAGTATGAACTTGGTACTCGGAAGAAGATGGTACTTTATTAAATGTTTATACCGTCCAGCTATTATTTTTCAACTGATGCCAAAACCTGTTTCTTTCTCCTCTGTTTAAGTAAATATTTGGTTCGCCTTCAAGTTATTTCAAAAGTTGTAAGATGTTTTTTGGTAGTATATATATATATATTTCAGATTTAAATTATTTATTTTTTATATCGTTTCTCCATTCGTCGCCCTCGCTCTGATATGTGAGCACTAACATAAATTCCATTTAAACGTAATTTCACGAATACAAATTGTGTCAGTGGGTCTAAAGTGTTCGGATCGATCAACCCGTTGTATAACTGTGACAGTTACTGAGTTAGAGGTCACATTGACTCAAGATCATTTATAAAAAGGAAACAACCCGCAGCAGCACCATTCAGCCCATACCTGTCCTCGACCACGCGGAAATCCTCTTGCCTAACAACTGGAAGAATCCTCCATTAGAGAGCATAGGACGACACCGCTCACCGAAAAGCACTAATCTTTGATTTGATCTTCTAGAAAAGCCCTAACTAAAGCCAGGCCCGGGTTAGAGTCAGCAGAGCTGCGGGACGCGGTGTCTCTGTCGGCACATCCCGGGTGTAGTGACCATCTGGGGCACAAGGGATCCCAGCTGAGTCACTCGGGAGTGGCTGTCAATGTTTGACAGCCCGCTGCCACGTTAGGCTAGTGGTAAACAATGCTAACCCAGGCTAGGCTAGTGGTAAACAATGCTAACCCAGGCTAGGCTAGTGGTAAACAATGCTAACCCAGGCTAGGCTAGTGGTAAACAATGCTAACCCAGGCTAGGCTAGTGGTAAACAATGCTAACCCAGGCTAGGCTAGTGGTAAACAATGCTAACCCAGGCTAGGCTAGTGGTAAACAATGCTAACCCAGGCTAGGCTAGTGGTAAACAATGCGAACCCAGGCTAGGCTAGTGGTAAACAATGCTAACCCAGGCTAGGCTAGTGGTAAACAATGCTAACCCAGGCTAGGCTAGTGGTAAACAATGCTAACCCAGGCTAGGCTAGGTGGTAAACAATGCTAACCCAGGCTAGGCTAGTGGTAAACAATGCTAACCCAGGCTAGGCTAGAGTGGTAAACAATGCTAACCCAGGCTAGGCTAGTGGTAAACAATGCTAACCCAGGCTAGGCTAGTGGTAAACAATGCTAACCCAGGCTAGGCTAGTGGTAAACAATGCTAACCCAGGCTAGGCTAGTGGTAAACAATGCTAACCTAGGCTAGGCTATCTGGGAGTGAGGATGAGGCTAGTGTTAAAGTGTATGGATATATAACCAAAGCTGCTGATCGGGACAGCTATTTAACTTTATAGCGTGTAAACGTTTGTTTGCACCAATAATGAAGAATTATATCCAAACTATTTTTTTTGGAGTGATGGACCTTTCGATATAAGATCTCCAGCCCATAACTTCACTCCGTCTTAAGTCATTACGTTGAATTAAATCACCAACACCAATCTCAGAAATGGTCACTTTATTATCCACGGAGGAGGACACGTGTATCAGTAGACTGCCCTGAATAAACTATATGTTGGAATAACTTGAGAATGGTAGTGCCTTGGGTGGCAGTGGGACTGGGGGCAGTGTGTGTCCTCCGGGGCTGCAGGGGGCGCTGTGAGGAGCGTCAGAGACAAGTAGAGGGAGTGGAGATCAGTGTTGCCAGATTGGGCGGGGAATTTGACCCAATCTGGCAACACGTGTGTCGATGAGAACAACACTGCGTGTGCCGCCAGAGCTAGTGCTAGCACAGCCAGCTAGCCGATTCAACTGAACTTTTAACGTCTGGGTGTCAAAATGAAACTGGTGAGTAGCACGTCCTCAGCCCAGTGATTGTAAACTTGTGTTTGACCACGAGGTCCGGTGAGCGGCTCAAGGTGGTCTGAACAAAGCCTTCGTTTTCCACCATAGCTTACCCAGCATCTAGTGTCATTCATTCATGAGTCTGATCATAATAAACTCTACTACTACTGCTAACTTAACACGTAGGTGTGTGTGTGTGTGTGTGTGTGTGTGTGTGTGTGTGTGTGTGTGTGTGTGTGTGTGTGTGTGTGTGTGTGTGTGTGTGTGTGTGTGTGTGTGTGTGTGTGTGTGTGTGTGTGTGTGTGTGTGCGCGCGCGCGCGTGTACACAACGGTGCATAAACGTGTACACGTCCCCTGCACAACCAGTCTAAACAAAGCCACACGTCCCTATGAGCACTGAGCAGTGACGTTAGTTGTGTCCATTTTCGCGCGAAATGAACAATGTCTGTACCCCATCTACTGTACCCCAGTACTGTTTATCAGGACACCCGACGCTGCCCTGCAATGTGCTCAAGTTTAAATCCACCACCATCATGCTGGACTGTGGCCTGGACACCACGTCCGTCTTGAACTTCTTACCGTTGCCTCTGGTGCACAGGTGAGTCCGCTGGGCTGGTACGAGCAGCGACAGGTGCTCACTTTGGGGACGGTTTTACTGTCTTGCGTAAAGTTGTGTTGTCTCTCGTCATGGTGTCGTATCGTTCTCTCTTTCGTTTTGTTCGTTAGTCCCAGACTCTCCAAGCTGCCTGGCTGGGTGTCCAAGGACGGATCGATCGACTTGGAGAAGGTAGGAGGGTCTGTTTGTGTCTGATTGGTTTTCTGGGGTCACTGTATTCACTAAGTCGTACGTCGGAATCAGACGAATTGGATAAGCATGCCTTACACGGGCAAGGAATGACACTCACAATGTACAGACATGCATTATAGACGTGAGTTAAAAGGTGTTATCATGTTTATTGGTTTTATTGATGATAAATGAATGTGGACGATTTGTATTTACAAAAGGTGGCTTGTCTGGCCAGGATGAAATAGTAGATTTTATATAGTATAGATGTACCAAATACATTATATCATATACACTAGTGTGCAATATTAAACTACTGTTGTGTTGTTGTGCGTCCAGGAGCTGAAGGAATGTGGCGGCCGAGTGTTTGTGGACTCACAGCCGGAGTTCTGCCATCCAGAGGTAGAACAAACAACAACAACAACAACAAACCACATGCATCAACTGTACTGTATCACAACACCACAACAACATACATTTAACTGTACTGTACCACAACACCACAACAACATACATTTAACTGTACTGTATCACAACAACATACATTTAACTGTACTGTATCACAACAACATACATTTAACTGTACTGTACCACAACACCACAACAACAACATGCATACATTTCAGTTGCGTTGCTGTTATCGTTGTTATTACAACTCAGTATATGATCTGAACCAAAATGTATGTGTTGTAAAAAGATAGCTGCAGGTTATAGTATAAAAGGCTATACCAACTTACTCTTTGTCATTTTACGACTACTATTACTACTGCTGCTGCTGCAACTACTACTACTACTTTGAATCCACTATTACTAATACTCATACTTCTACTATTAATATTACTATTCACTATATAGTGGATACTATCACTGATACTTTAATTAATACTACTACTACTAAAATTAGGATTACACTACTACTTAAGTACTACTACCACCACTACTACTCCTAGTGTTGATATTGAGGTCCGATGTCATTCCATGTGGTCCCCTGTTGTGATGTTACCCCGCGGCCCCCCAGAGAGAGCTGGTGGACCTGTCCACCGTCGACGTCATCCTGATCTCCAACTACCACTGCATGATGGCGCTGCCGTACATCACGGAGCACCGCGGCTTCACCGGCGCCGTGTACGCCACGGAGCCCACGCTGCAGATCGGCCGGTAGGACCCCCCAGGGCTCACAGCGCACGGGGGGGGAGGGCAACGGGAGGGGCTCCGTAGAAAGGGAGTCCTCTAGTTGGTGAAAAAAACCAGACATTTAAAGCTCATATTTGTATCTATATGTTAACATTAACTCTTTTTCTTTTACCATAAGATGATGATTGAGGGTGTGTATCGTAGATGGTCCAGTCTAATCCCTTCCCCCGTCTCCTCCTGCAGGCTGCTGATGGAGGAGCTGGTCCACCACATGGAGAGGGTGCCCAAAGCCCAGTCCGCCACCCGCTGGAAGAACAAGGACATACAAAGGTTCACGTGTTGTTTGTGTTCCTCTCTGAACACGTGGTGTTCCCTTTAATATGCAACCATGTAGACGGCAGGAAAGTGTAGCCGTAAAGTTCTCGGTTCGAGTCCCCCATGCCCGCATTGTCCTTAAAGACATGGAACCCAATTCAGATGTTGCTTTGGAAAAAAGATGACAATATGTATAGGTTATGAGTCCGTATCTGTAGTAGGATTGAATTTGTTAGTGTGTGTGTGTTGGTTCCAGGCTGCTCCCCGGGCCGCTGAAGGATGTGGCGGAGGTGTGGGCGTGGAAGAGGTGCTACACCATCCAGGAGGTCAACTCGGCCCTCAGCAAAGTGCAGCTGGTGGGGTACTCCCAGAAAGTGGTACGGTGTCCTCCATCAGGGCCTCACTCCTCTCCCCCAGACACACCTGGGGACCCGTCTGTGTCGTCTCCTTCTGCTCCTGCTGGGACGCGAGCTCAGATGTAAACACCCGACGTCTGGTTTGTGTTGTTGTTGTTGTTGTTGTTCTCCAGGAGTTGTTTGGCGCTGTGCAGGTGTCCCCTCTGAGCTCCGGCTACTCATTGGGCAGCTCCAACTGGATCATCCAATCACATTACGAGAAGGTCTCCTATATGTCGGGCTCCTCCCTCCTCACCACACATCCACAGGTGAGACCCACCTGGGACCCACTTAGAGGGCCTTGTATTTCACCAGCGGGGGTGCTGTTGATTAGTCTAACCACGCGGGGGAGTGTCCACACATCTATGATGGCTGGATCAACCTCCCAGTCGGTACAGTCCACTGGTCAGGCTGGTACGTGGATGTACCCGTCATCCCTGGTTGGTAAAATAGGATTCCTTCAGTAATACTGGAGAGGGCTTTGGCAGCCAAGGGGTTAAAGTCTGCTATTGATGGTTCTCTGAAACGCGGTCCTAAGTCTAACCTGACTTCCTCCTCCTCTGTCCCTCCAGCCGATGGACCAGAGCTCGCTGAAGAACAGCGACATCCTGATCCTGACGGGCCTTACGCAGATGCCCACTGCGAACCCAGACGGCATGCTGGGAGAGTTCTGCAGCAACCTGGGTCGGTTGTTCTGATGAGACCCATCTGGGCGTCGGCCTAAAGGATGGGTTCAGTCAAAACCAAACGATGAAATCATTGATACACAAACAAAGAGGCACTCACTCACCTTTTGTGAATTAAAAAAACATTTGAATCCTTAATTGTTCTCCTTAGCCACTCAAAGGCCTGTTGTGCTTCGTTCCATTCGTTCACTGCGTTCATTCGTTCACTGCGTCCATTCGTTCACTGCGTCCATTCGTTCACTGCGTTCATTCGTTCACTGCGTTCATTCGTTCACTGCGTCCATTCGTTCACTGCGTTCATTCGTTCACTGCGTCCATTCGTTCACTGCGTCCATTCGTTCACTGCGTTCATTCGTTCACTGCGTTCATTCGTTCACTGCGTCCATTCGTTCACTGCGTCCATTCGTTCACTGCGTCCATTCGTTCACTGCGTTCATTCGTTCACTGCGTTCATTCGTTCACTGCGTCCATTCGTTCACTGCGTTCGTTCTCATTCGTTCACTGCGTTCATTCGTTCACTGCTGTTCATTCGTTCATCACTGCGTCCATTCGTTCACTGCGTCCATTCGTTCACTGCGTCCATTCGTTCACTGCGTCCATTCGTTCACTGCGTTCATTCGTTCACTGCGTTCATTCGTTCACTGCGTCCATTCGTTCACTGCGTCCATTCGTTCACTGCGTCCATTCGTTCACTGCGTCCATTCGTTCACTGCGTCCATTCGTTCACTGCGTCCATTCGTTCACTGCGTTCATTCGTTCACTGCGTTCATTCGTTCACTGCGTTCATGAGTATAGTCTAGCTGTGGCTATGGTGTTTGACTCCCAGCTGAAAGGTACTGGGTTCGACCCCCGCTGTCCTGGGCCTACCTGTAGGCCTCATTCAGAAGGATGCCCTCACCCCATCCGGTCCACGACCTCACTTCAGAGCTCCCATCAGCAAGTCTCTCCAGAGTGTTCACGGTGGTGGTGCTGATGTTGTTGCCATGCCGCCCGCAGCCATGACGATCCGCGCGGGGGGCAACGTGCTGGTGCCGTGCTACTCGTCGGGGGTGATCTACGACCTGTTGGAGTGCCTGTACCAGTTCATCGACAGCGCCAACCTGGGCAGCACGCCCTTCTACTTCATCTCCCCCATCGCCAACAGCTCCCTGGAGTTCTCCCAGATCTTCGCCGAGTGGTGAGGGGGCTTTTAATTTGAAAAAATGATTTCACAATGTTTTGATAATATTGTTTACAACCAGGATGACCATATCCTGAGGCCACACAAGGATATGGTTCATAAGATTACATTTATGACTCAAGAATGTCCAGTTATTTTGATTCAAAGCTTTGTTTACGCTGTGATTCCGTTACGTTTTGATCGGTGCTTGACTACTCGGGCCTGGCAACATGCTGATTGCGTGTGTTGTGTGTTGTGTTGTGTGTTGTGTTGTGTTGTGTGTTTGTGTGGCCTCATGCAGGCTCTGCCACAACAAACAGTCCAAGGTGTACCTCCCGGAGCCCCCCTTCCCCCACGCAGAGGTGGGTGCTCCATCGTGTGTTCATTCAGGAACGTTTTCCCATGCACAGTAGAACTAGCCTCAGTCTGGTACCACACCTGGTTCACCTATGGCAACAGTAGAACTAGTCTCAGTCTGGTTCCACACCTGGTTCACCTATGGCAACAGTAGAACTAGTCTCAGTCTGGTTCCACACCTGGTTCACCTATGGCAACAGTAGAACTAGTCTCAGTCTGGTTCCACACCTGGTTCACCTATGGCAACAGTAGAACTAGCCTCAGTCTGGTTCCACACCTGGTTCACCTATGGTAACAGTAGAACTAGTCTCAGTCTGGTTCCACACCTGGTTCACCTATGGTAACAGTAGAACTAGTCTCAGTCTGGTTCCACACCTGGTTCACCTATGGCAACAGTAGAACTAGCCTCAGTCTGGTTCCACACCTGGTTCACCTATGGTAACAGTAGAACTATTCTCAGTCTGGTTCCACACCTGGTTCACCTATGGCAACAGTAGAACTATTCTCAGTCTGGTTCCACACCTGGTTCACCTATGGCAACAGTAGAACTAGCCTCAGTCTGGTTTCACACCTGGTTCACCTATGGCAACAGTAGAACTAGCCTCAGTCTGGTTCCACACCTGGTTCACCTACTTCCTCCTACGTTAGTATTACTGGCCTCACACCAGTTTTCCCAAATTCTCTTTTTTAAACGAGGGGTAATCTTGTCTCACATCTGGTTTCATGCATGGTAAATAGAACTACTGGTATCTGGTTAAAACCTGGTTTTCTTACATAAGTTAACGGCATGAATTGTATCCGGTCTCACACCTGGTTTTGATAAAGGTGTGAACAGCAGGACTAGCATCTGGTCTCACACCCGGTTTACTCCTCACGTAAACAGCCGGTCTAGCTTGTAGCCTGACCCGCGGCGTCTCTCCTGCAGCTGATCCAGACCAACAAGCTGAAGCACTACCCCAGCATCCACGGGGACTTCAGCAGCGAGTTCCGGCAGCCCTGTGTGGTCTTCACGGGCCACCCCTCGCTGCGCTTCGGGGACGTGGTGCACTTCATGGAGCTGTGGGGCCGCTCCAGCCTCAACACCATCATCTTCACCGGTACAGCCCCCGCTGTGAGCCGCTGCTAGGCTAGGCTAAGCTGTGCTAGGCTATGCTATGCTAGGCTATATTAGCTTATGCTATGCTATGCCATGCTATGCTATGTAGTTATGTAAGTCGGGTGTAGTGGAAGGGACGAATGGCCACAGGAACCATAACTGACCTCTACCCCACTCCATCCTTTGATCCAGTCTGTATTTGATTTGATTTGTTATTTTACATAATTTAGTTCGTAAAAAAAATTGTATAGTATTTTGGTTAGAATTTTTAGAATTAGCAATCTTTTCATAAATACTACTAAGTAGTATTTTGATTGTATTCCAGCCCTTTGTATCTCCTTGAATACAGTTATCATCATCATTAGTTGATTATGGATCTCGATCGTTGAGAGTTGATTCCCCCCTGGAGGAGGGGCTCACCTCTGGGTGAGTCCTCAGGGTGAGTCCTCAGGGTGAGTCCTCAGGGTGAGTCCTCAGGGTGAGTCCTCAGGGTGAGTCCTCAGGGTGAGTCCTCAGGGCGAGTCCTCAGGGCCTCACCTCTGGGTGAGTCCTCAGGGTTTGTCTCCCGTCCGTCCCCCCAGAGCCAGACTTCTCCTACCTGGACGCCCTGGCCTCCTACCAGCCCCTGGCCATGAAGTGTGTGTACTGCCCCATCGACACGCGCCTCAACTTCCACCAGGTGTCCAAGCTGCTCAAGGAGATCCAGGTGAGCCCGCCCTCCGGTTCAAACCAGCCAATGAGATAAGATAAGATAAGATAGACACTTTGTTGATCCCTTGGGAATGCTCCTTCAGGGAAATTCAAAATTCCAGCAGCGGTAGTACAGACAAGACACATAAACAAGCAAGAAAAACACAAGCTAAAATGCATCAAGACATGGTATAAAGAAATACATTTTAAAAAGAAGCAGCAGCAGCAGATGTAAGCAGCAATTATTATATCTTATTTGTGTTTGTGTTTAATAAATGGAGTGTGTAGCAATCAATAAATAGATTATGCAAGCTCGATCAGTCTATCCTATTTCCCTTTATCCACTGTACCCCTCCTGCTGCCCCCCCCTCCTCCAAGAGTGGAGTTGTGGAGTGTGATGACACGATGGACACAGGAGTTTATTAGTCTGTTGGTGCGGCGTCTGGAGGAGCAGCCTGTCACTGAAGGAGCTTCTTTGGTTGCTGGTGACAGTGTGCAGAGGGTGGCTGGTGTCATCCAGGATGTCCAGAAGCTTCTTTGTGGTTCTCTTCTCTGCCACTGTCACCAGACAATCAGCCTGAAGCCGACCACAGAGCCGGCCCGCCTGATGAGCTTGTCAGGCCTGGAGGAGTCCCTCTTGGTGGTGCTGCCTCCCCAACACACCACAGCGTAAAAAAGGATGCTGGCGACCGCCGACTGATAGAACATTGACAGAGGTTTACTACAGATATTAAAAGATCGCAGCCTCCTTAAAAATGCTTTGGCCTTTCTTGTAGAGGTGGTCGGTATTGATTGCCCAATCCAGATTTTTGTTAAGCCACACTCCCAGGTACTTGTAGCTGCCCACGGTTTCCACCTCTACCCCATCGATGTCCACTGCTTGGGGCGCGGCCTTGACTTCCCAAAGTCCATCACCAGCTCTTTGGTTGTTGATGTGTTGAGCTGCAGGCTGTTTACATGGCTCTCACTAGAGTCCGGTACTCCTCCTCTTGGTCCCCCTTATACACCCCATGATGGCTGTGTCGTCAGCATACTTCTGAATGTGGCTCGATTCAGAGTTATGGCTGAAGTCTGAGGTGTGTAAGGTGAAGAGAAGAGGGGCCAGCACAGTCCCCTGAGGCGCCCCAGTGCTGCTGATTAAGATGTCCGATGTGGTGTCCTTTAATCAAGCAAACTGTGGTCTGTGAGGTAGTTGGTGATCCAAGTTATCAGGCGGGGGTCCACTTGCATAGCTGACAGTTTGTTTTGTAGTATGAGGGGCTGGATTGTGTTGAAGGCACTAGAGAAGTTTAGGAAAAGAATCCTGGACTGTGCCCGCCCCCTTGTCCAGATGTGAGTGGGCCCGGTGTAGGAGATACAGGATCCTCCACACCAACCCCTGTCCGGTAGGCAAACTGTAGTGGGTCCTGGGCGTGCTGCACCTTAGGCCTGAGGTGTCTGAGAAGGAGCCGCTCCAGGGTCTTCATCAGTTGTGATGTGAGTGCCACCGGTCGGAAGTCATTCAGCTCGCTAGGTCGGGTTTTCTTCGGAACCGGAACTATGCAAGATGTCCTCCAGAGGGTGGGCACTCGCCCTAGTTGTAGGCTGAGGTTGAAGACGTGCTGAAGCGCCCCCCCAAGTTCAGCAGTGCAGGTCTTCAATAGGCGGGAGCACACGTTATCTGGGCCCGCTGCTTTCTTTGGGCGAAGCTTCCCGAGTTCTCCTCTGCCCTGGTCAGCAGTAATAATGCAGGGAGGAGGGTCCACTGGGGTGTTTGAGGAGGGGTCGGTAAGAGGGGAAGGGGGGCTCACATGACGGTGGTGAAAGGGAGGGTGCCATGATGTTGAGGAGGTTGTATGAGGAGACGCTACTGGACATAAACAGTAGACCCGGCCCCCACTGAGGGGAGGGCTCTGCAGTAGTGATGGGGGCCGGGCACCAATACGGTCAGGACTCGTATTGTATCAAAGTCTAGAGTTAGACGCGTTCTATCTATGGATATGAGGGTTGATAGTTAGAGCCAAGGTCTCAGAAAAACACTGAAACATCTGTTGCAGGTTTTTTTAAATGGCAGACAAGATTAAGCTCATCCACTCTAAACTAAATTCCAGACCGAAGTTTAATGATCTTTTATCCTCACTATTTAACGTTTTGGCTAAACAAAGAGAAACCTTTCTGGCCAGATGGCAGCGCATACGGTTTACTACCAAGTCAGTCCTCTTCATCCAGAAGGACTTCCCATTCCCCGTACACAACAGGGGCAGGATAAGATGCTACACAATGCTAGGTGCTACTGCCACTGCCAGGTCAGTCGAACAAGTGAACCTTGACCACCCTCCGTCCCCTCACCCCACGTTCACGCAACGCAAGGGGGTCACGGACCCTTAACGTGCTCGCGGACCCTCCTTGCGTCCACCGAAGGGCCTGACGTGCCCCCCCCCAACATCGTAGCCTTCGGTCGAGGCGACGCCGCAGCGAGGCCCGTGATTGGTCCGCTCACTGAAACAGAAGGCAGAACCACGAGGTTCAGGACTGCGTGGAGGCGTCCCATAACCGGCCCTCCCCCCGCCCCCAGCCGCTGCACGTGGTGTGTCCGGAGCAGTACACCCAGCCCCCGCCCGCCCAGTCCCACCGCTCAGACCTGATGCTGGAGCTGCCCGCCCCGCCCCTGCCCTACCGGCGCTGCTCCGTGCTCAGCCTGCCCTTCAGACGGCGCTACAGCGCATCCACCGCTCGCCTGAGGCTGAGCTCGCCCCGCCCCTGCCCTACCGGCGCTGCTCCGTGCTCAGCCTGCCCTTCAGACGGCGCTACGAGCGCATCCACCTGCTGCCCGAGGTGAGACCCCCGCACCACCCTCACTGTAACACCACCCTCAGGATGACACCACCCTCAGGATAACACCACACTCAGGATACACAACACCACCCTCACTATAACACCACCCTCAGGATAACACCACACTCACTATAACACCACCCTCAGGATGACACCACCCTCACTGTAACACCACCCTCAGGATAACACCACCCTCAGAATAACACCACCCTCACTGTAACACCACCCTCAGGATGACACCACCCTCAGGATAACACCACACTCAGGATGACACCACCCTCACTGTAACACCACCCTCAGGATGACACCACCCTCAGGATAACACCACACTCAGGATGACACCACCCTCACCACAACACCACCCTCACTATAACACCACCCTCAGGATGACACCACCCTCAGGATAACACCACACTCACTATAACACCACCCTCAGGATGACACCACCCTCACTGTAACACCACCCTCAGGATGACACCACCCTCACTGTAACACCACCCTCACTATAACACCACACTCACTCTAACACCACCCTCACTGTAACACCACCCTCACTATAACACCCCTCACTGTAACACCACCCTCACTGTAACACCACCCTCACTGTAACACCCCCTCACTGTAACACCACCCTCACTGTAACACCACCCTCACTGTAACACCACCCTCACCGTAACACCCCCTCACTGTAACACCACCACCCATGGTTAACAGTGGTATTATGTGTGTGTTGGTGGATGTAGTGAGCCCCGTCAGTGGACCTTAGATGATGTCCTCGAGGAGGGGTAGGGTCCCTGCCCCCTGATCGATGCCAGTACCTTTCAGATCAATAAGGCTATCCTGTTAACCCTGCTGAAAGGATTGGATGTAGATAAGGCCGACGCTATTAAGTAGAAAGTAATATTAATATAGTGAACATTTTCAGTAGCATTGAATGATGTGCGTGATCTGCTGTAACGAGAGGGTTCTGTGGTCGGCAGCTGGCCAAGTCCCTGGTGCCCTCGGAGGTCAAACCGGGCGTCTCCGTGGCAACCGTCTCCGGGATGCTGCAGTCCAAGGATAACAAGCACACGCTGATGGTGAGGTCACCACCTGAGGGCTGGTGTTTGTGTAATTGTATACATACATACCTATACTAGTGGCGGCTGTAGATCAAAGATGTTGGTGGGGCACAGTAATAGACAGGGGGTCTGGGGTCCCCCCCCCCCCCCCATAAAAACAAAAAGGAATTTAATAGATTTGAGTTCCTGTATTCTGGTGCATTCTGGGGATGGCCACTACCTATTTACCCACTATTCATTCAGAGTCATAGCCTACATCCTGACCTGCAGGGCCTGGACAAGCTTACACTGCGTACACAGACCTAGTTCGTGGTCACTCCACCAGCCATCGCTCTTTGACCCATTGTTGTTATTCTGATATTGAGACAAATCATGATCACTGTCCTTAGCGCCCATTTTAGAGTCTCAATGTCCACTTCAAATGCAGTTAGAAATATGGGACAGTTGCTTCACTTTGTTTATATGCTACAGGCCGAAAGACTAAATGAATATGTTACTTACTTGCTCCTTTTAAGTATAACATTGCTTGTGGAGTCCAATTCCTCCACTGGAACACGGTGGGAAAGTTGCTTTCAACTCTCGGCTGGTTAGCGTCCATCTCTTCTCTACGTGTAGTTGTGGCGCGCGAATGCTGCTGAGGGAGGTAGCCTGTTTGATTGATTCGCTGAATTGTCCAATCATGTGGTGACAACAAATAGAAAAGCGATACCATTGGCCTGGGGCGCACACTGGTGCGACCCGAGGGCGAATTTTCTTGCGCCAATCAAAAGCTGTCCCTGCTTGATAGACAGCCAAACGTCGCCCCTGATTTGGAGGAGGCTTACATGACCTCAAACGTGGTCGGCGCCCCTGACTTGGAGGAGGGCTTTATTTAAAATGACCAATCACTAGCCTAGCCCAAATCATTGACGTTCAGGCGCATCTAAATGGTTGCTGGCGGTGACACAATTAAACGAGGACCAACACCATGTATTTTGTTGATTTATTTCATAATTGATAATAGTTGATTAACAGTTGGCAGATATATTCAAGTGAATATTTCACGGAGGGGCGGCGCCCTAGCGCCCCCTATTGACCCACTGATGCCTATACTAGTGGCGTGGCGGTGGTGGTCACCGCCCCTCAGTGCGTCTCCATCCCACGGTCGGCCGTCATGCACCTCGCAACCCATCAGAGCCTCCAGTTAGTCACCCCGATCGTATCCCTGGTTCCTGTCGTCTGTCATCTGTCCCCCTGTGCGTTGCCAGTCGGTGCCCAGACCCCCGCCCGCCGCCCCCACCAAGAAGAGGAAGCGGGTGGCGGAGGAACCCCCCGAGGTGCTGGCCCTCAAGCCCCTGCTGAGCGGCGCCGTGCCCCTGGACGGCTTCCTGGCGGTCCTGCACAAGGTACTCCCCCAGAGCCGTCGCTGTTGAGGGGTTCGACAGGGGCCCCTATAACCCGGGCCCCCTGTTGACAGGGGGGTAGCCGTGCCAGGCGACGCTGGTCGGGGGCTGGCCCAGGCACCCCCCATACATTAATCTCCTCTACATGCTCTGTATTGACCCCTGACCCCCCCCCCCCCCCGCAGCATGGCGTCAGCGAGGTGAAGGTGGAGGAGACGGCCGACGGCCACATCCTCCACCTGCAGGCGGAGGACGCGCTCATCCAGATGGAGGCGCACGCCACGCACATTGTGTGCGACAACAACGAGCCCATGCGCACCACGCTGCGCGACCTGGTGCTGCGCTTCCTGCAGAAACTCTGACCTCTGACACGGCCCCCCCCCCCCCTCTTGACGTCCTTGTTAAAGGACCCCTGTTCTGATAGGCCAGGGACGTCCTTCACCCTGGCGACCATTTTGTTTATTTGGGTGGGAAACCTTCTGGAATATTTGGGGAAAACATGACGGAAGGCAGGTCTAGAGTGGGCATGGTTACTCCAGAGTTCATGGAAGGTTTCCCCAGCCAGCTAACCAACATGGCCGCTCGGTGAAGAAGGTCTAGTGCGAGCCGCTTCAGCTCCCAACAGCGCCCCTATGGTGACATCACAACTGTCATACCGGATGCTTGACGGACAGGTCGATCAGCAAACCAGTGGCACTCCCCCCTATGATGTCATGAAAGGGTTTCTTAATGGCCTCTAATGGCGAATCAACAGCACTGGGGATGAAACAAGGGACCTTTTTAATGATAAATAAAAGACTAAACCACAGGAACATCAATCTGTGGGAGCAGCAGCCCCCCCTCTGGTGGAACAGGTGCTACTGCAGTTGCTCTCTGCCCCCTGATTGGTTGGTGGCAGGTGACGTCCCTTTTGGAGGCGTGGCAGCGGTCGGTCCCAGAGGAGGGACACCACGGAGTGTTTGGTCTGCGGCCTTGGACTGATTGGTTGAGGGTGAGGAGGGTGACCTGAGTGCTGAAAGGTGATTGGCCCTTCTGTGTGCCAGCTCACTGCCCACAGCCTGGCTGGGCATGTCAGTATCTACAGTGTTGTGCTACTGTCAATTCTACTTTAGTTTTATTTTATAAAATAAGATTTTGTATTAAATAATTTGAGGTTTAAGAAACAAGTTTAGCATCCAATTCATTTATTACAGTTCCTGGTTTTCGGTTCTTCCCATTCTTATAAGTCTAGTTAGTGTAGGTATTATTTTATACTCTTTTCAGTTATGGCCCAGTACAGATAAATGTATTTTTATCTTTGTATACCAAAATAAGAAGAATGAATACAGATTTTCACGCGGTAATAATCCTTTAGTCCTTTGACTAGTAGAAACACCAAACATTTGAACCATAGAATGTTTGTCCCATTTAAGTTTCAATGGCTTTGTACCACTTTGAATATGGTTCAAGTAAGTATTTTGTGTTTTCCAGTATTGGCAAATTTAAAGACACTCAGCAACACTCAAATACTGAGGTAAATATTAAATTTTACCCATCTCAAATGTAGTATTACTAATCTTGACCCTTGTTATACTTGTTAGTTATGACCAGTCCAGAGGTTTGTATCACAGCTAGGGGCTCTGGACAAGATGAGGATGTAATGTCGAGTTTGGTCCTGGAGCCTTTAGCCAGCACCTTTGTCCGACTCTGGATTGTTCCGACGGTACATGTCCTGAGCGAGCAGGTAGGGTTGGGCATTGCAGACATTAAGGTTTGAACCTACAACCATGAGGCTGACCACACCCTGGCATTCCTGCCTCCATTTGGAAAACATGTCCTCGTCAAGGAAGTTTATATCCGGTCATTTGACTTGAAGACAAAATCCCAATCCAAAATCATGGCAAAATATTTGTTTTTATTGATAAACAGTTCAATGTGCCACTGAAATACACATAATATCTCAATATAAATTATCTTACAGTGCACACCACAAGCGTCACTTAAATAACAACAGTGAAGCAGAGCACTGGGCTTCAGCACTCACACAGAAAGAACTGACCACAGACGGGACTGACAGGTAGACCAAGGTGTTGGCTTGTCCATTTCCGAGACCGCCACAGGAGAAACACAACGGTGGAGGTGGAAGACTGTTAAGTTTCGCAGAGTGTACACATGATAAGGGTGCGTTTGGACCATATCATTTGACCAACTGACTGCGGTTGGTGAGAGGAAAGGGTTAATAGGATACAAACAAACATGGCTTGCACACACAGTGTAACCATTGCTGCACCCTGCTGTCAATCAAGTGGTTTAATTGAACTTGTTATGAATAGTAAAGCCCGCCTTTAACTACGTCAAATGTAACCATTAGCAAACTTTACCGTGTGGCTATTGGCTATTATGTACTATTCTGCTTCTTCAAAGATACTACTGCTTGTAGAAGTAAACTATCATGGAAATATCCAAGCTGATTTAGAAAAACAATCCTTTGTCTGGGATTAAAAAAACCAAATGAACCCGATATATAAGAATAAGACCCTGTTTGAACATAACGGTATCGTTCCCCGTTGGTTTAGTGTAGTAGAACTAAGACGGGGGACGGGTGTCATCACTTCCTGGCTGCTGTCACACTGGGATTGAACCCTAACAGGAAGTGGTGCTATTAACAGCAGGATCAAGAGCCTTCTAGGGCAGGGGGGGAGATGGGGTGAGGGCCAAGGGGGGAGGAGGGCCCTTACAGGAATAGTATTCAGATGCTCCGTCATTCAGTAGCGTCAGTTGGTATACGCGTTGGATTTTACATTGTGTGACGCTAATTACCTTTGGATGTTACCAACGTCAGAACGTCAGCCTTCAGGCAGCTGAACCCCTGGTTGGATGCCCCCCCTCCCCCTCTTCATCAAGGTAAGTGGAGGCACCTGCTACCCAATCAGCCAGTGGGGGGGGTTCCTGCTACGCCTTAAAAGCCTCCAGAGCGTTCCTCCCTCCCCACGTCAGGAAATAACTAAATTAAGATAAAGCTCAGTGCTGATTGGCTCTGGTCAGCGGTCACGTGATGGGCTGTGGTTCCTCTGAGGGTCCGGTTGGGGCGGCGGCGGCGGCGGGGGAGGGGCTACTTGGACTCCTTCTCGGCCCCCACCAGCGCCGAGCGGATGCCCAGCTTGTTGAGCTCCTCCACCAGGTCTCCACTCTGGTGCATCTGCAGCAGGATGTCGCAGCCGCCCACAAACTCGCTGTTCAGGTACACCTGGGGGATGGTGGGCCAGTTGGAGAACTCCTTGATGCCTGGGGGGGGGGAGAGAGAGCGAGTTTCTAACCGTGAGGTCTCTGGTTCGAGTGACTGTGACCAATGTTCTGAAAATTATTAATTGTGATTTGTATTTGATTGAAGATGGTAGTTTTCCATGTTTCCCGTGTTCAGGTCCAATAGGGGATTTGTTATTTTTTTATTCACTTTAGAGCTCCCAAGCTTGGAAACAAGCCCTGCTAAATAGAGTGACGTCGTCGGTTTCTTAACTTCCTTGTCCCCTGTCTGAAATGAGGGCCTCGTCCACAGACGACACACAATAGACTCTGGCCACTTCTCTGTAACGAGCAATGACGTTGCAAAAAACGGCACTTTCCTCCTCAACAGATTTTAACACTTGACATAAAGGCACCCCACCCCTGTGGCGGAGCTGGTGAGGACTGATAAAAGTTGAGCACTGGAGGGGTCCAGTGTTTGGCAGACTCCTTCAGACAAGAAACCCCCATAAGCACTGTGTTGAAATGACGCAATGAGACAATACGGCCAGTCACCATTACCATCTAGATTAAATGTCACCAAAGAGGATTTTAACCGTAAATTGAAAAAAACAACTCTAGCCGAACCCCTACAGTTAATCAGGACCAGTCCCCGGACCACTGACCCGGTCCACCAGTCCCCGGACCACCAGTCCCCGGACCACCAGCCCCGGACCACTGACCTTGTCGGAGGTCCTGGTCGTCCAGCACGTTGTACGCTGCGTAGTCGTCCACCCCGTGCATCCGGAGGATCTGCACCACCGCGTTACTGAAGCCGCACATGGGCTGGGCGGGGGTCCCCTTGATGAACACAACCACCTTGTCCTTCTTCACCATCTCCCCCAGGGTCTGCTGCATGTCCGTGGCGGCGCACAGGAGCCGGGCAGCGGTGAACGACACCGGCCCGGCGGGGAGCCGCATCGACGGGTACCCCGCAGTGCTGCCCGCCCGCAGACAGCGGACGCTCGCTCGGATCAGGTTGTTCATGTTGTCCGCTGGACGATACGGTGGTGTAACGCTACAGGTGGTGTAACGCTACAGGTGGTGTTTGTTTTGATTAGTTGCCGATCACACACGGCAGCAGACGAGGGTTAAGTTCAGTCAATGTCCTTCTGCTTACGAACGTAGGCAAGCGTCACCCGTCACGATGGCCGGAGCCGACACTGATTGGCCGGCAATTCTCTGTGGTGGATGCCCATTGGTGGAGAATCGTGTCCGTTAAAATTGACGCAATGCACTGCAATTCGGATAAAAATAGCTTCATTTATTTTTTGTTATTACATACGTTATTTGTTGTTTTGTTAAAACAAAAAATGACCATGATTTCACGCAAAATTAAAGGATTTTATTACTGCGCAAACAAAAAATATATAAAAGTCATGACCCTTCCGGGTCGAAACCGGATTTAATCCGCTTCCGGGTCGACCTGTGGGAGTCGGAAGTGGACGGTTGTTGGTTTTGAAGCATGGCGGCGAAAACCGATACAAAAAACACAACAGGGAAACCCTCTAAACATGGCGGCAAAGAATCCAAAAAGCTCATCATCGCCAAGACCCCGGCGGAGGAGCAGCGGCTGAAGCTGGAGCGGCTGATGCGGAACCCGGACAAACCCGCGCCCATCCCCGAGCGGCCGCGCGACTGGAACCCGCGCGCCCCCCCGGAGTTCGTCCGGGACGTGATGGGCTCCAGCGCCGGGGCCGGCAGCGGAGAGTTCCACGTCTACCGCCACCTCCGCCGCAGGGAGTACCAACGGCAGGACTTCCTGGACAAGATGTCGGACAAGGTAAAGCAGGACATAGACTACCTGGACAAAGTAGAGGAGAACAAGAAGGCGGCGGACGACCGCACCGCCAAGCGCCGCAAGAAAAGGGACAAGCTGAAGATGAAGAAGATGAGCGCCAAGAAGGCCAAGGAGGACGGGACCAGGGAGGGCGACGGGAAGAGCAGCAGCAGCAGCAGTGACGACGACGACAAGGAGGCGGAGGACGATGCGGAGGCTCCCAGTTTCGTAATGGGCAGGAAGTAACCGGTAACACTGTGTGTATAACTGTAGGCCCACTGGCGGAGATGGAGGTCTGCGTTTAGATGTGGAGGTGATCCGACCCCAGGATTCATTGTTGTGTTGGTGAATTGGACTTGAGGAGCAGAAGCACACATCATTGGAGTCATGACATGAGGTCGTCTAACCCGGCCTGCTGTACGATGGAAGGGTGCAGCTCGTCTTCGGTTGGCTGGAACCTAAATGGACGTCTTCTAATATCCCATGGACATGATTAATCTTAATTGTAATTAGGTGTTCTGATATATATATTTTTTTCTGTATTACTTGATTTGTCATGACCCTCTAAGATATTGGTTTTTGTTGGTCTTGTTTCTCTTCACTAGAACAACAGTTTCTCTTGTAGTAATTGTCAGGACAATAATGGACCATCTTTCAGCCGGTACTCTCCTTTCATCACCAGGGTCCCCTTGCGATCAGCTTCGGAAGGTGTTTCCAACTTGTGTGTTTAGAATTGAAGGTAAAGTCTGCTGCCCTAGTATACCTGTTGTATATTTTTATTATGATCTTGTGTTTTAATAAAAAAAAAACATGCTTATGTTTCCTGCCATATTTCTTTATTTATACAGCTATCCTGACTTATCTTTTTACTATTCAACGTGGTGATTTGTACGGTTTTAGTTTATTTTAAACAAACTGTCCTGGCCTGAGAATGTACCAGGTGTATTCCCAGGATGCATTGCGACTTTGTTAACATGGCCCCTTGCGAGATCTGCAAGTGGTGCCACCTCAAAGTCGCAGAGAGTAACTCAAGGAATGAAAAGGCGTGGCTCCTGGAGGGGCCGGAGTCCCACGTGCGATGTTCCTTGGACACGTTGCGCCACCCCGTGCGCCACCTGTTTCCCACGGCGGGGGTGGCACTCTGACCTGTAGCCACCACCTCTTCTTGAGGCAGAGACAGTATGTTGAGCTGTGTCTGTCCGATGCTTTCCACTCAGACATTCCCTGTTTGTAGGTGATGGTTTTGGGTGCAGGCTGGTGATGGACCGTCTCAGTAAGGGTTTTTAATGGCCCAACAATCAAGTTATTGCACCGAGGCGATCCGTCACCTGCAGGATAATATGCAGCCAGCCTTTTTGGATGTCAGATTGGATGGAGAAGCCTCAATCTTTTTTATGTTTCTGTCCGTTCCACTTAATGTTCTCCCTCAAGTCTATAGATATATTTTTTTTAAAGGTAGCCTACTTTTTCTTATTTTAATTAAATGATTTAATTTAAAATTGTGTACTCTTTCATTGTGACGTGTCTATTTCTATACATCTGTGTTCATGAGTTAAGTGACTTAATGTCTTTAAAAGAATTGTGGCTAAAGCAGTCGGAGCTGTAGGTTGATATATGGGGTTCATGTTACAAAGAAACACCCAGTAACTCAGAAATATGCTCCTTATGGTATTTATTCATTTTATAATTAAATCTGAGCTTGTAGAAATCTTAACTTTATTAAATGGAATTTGTGTTCATGTTGGGGGTTAATCATAAAACTTAATGGTTTCTCCAAAGAGCACGTTTTGCATTTCCCTAAGTGAGCTGAAGAAAAACCTGCATGAAAAGGTCTGGTATTAGTTCTCTGGATTCATCTGTAAATTATGAGACTTGGGATACGAGTTAATGTAGCCTGCAGGCTATGACACACACAAACTTGTGGTTTTGTTGTGTTGACCAAAAGCATGCACACTTTTCTTCAACAAACTGAGCCCAGGGCTCCAGGTGGAGCCTGTGGCGGGGGAGGGCCCTGCATGTTGAGCCAGGAGACTGTCCTTCCTCGTTGAAGTTACTTCATCTGCTTCTGGAACCAGGCAGGAGGTGAAAGTGCACCGCATGCTCCTTTACTCACACGCTCTCAGTGACACAAGTTGCGCTCCAACATTTTCGTTCTAATTTTAAAGTCGACCGCCGCCACTGGCCCCATGGCCCTGGTGGGGGCCCCATGGCCCTGGTGGGGGCCGCCACAGAGGGCCCCAGAGAGGAGACCCCCGACCTCAACCCGCTGTCCCCTGAAGGTACACTTCAAGAAGGTCAGGATGGTTGCTGGTGGAGAATCACACGGCTGTGTCCCACGATATATTCGCACAATCAATTTGTAAAGCAGATTCAGAGCAGACGACCACTCAGTGAAAGTCGAGTGTCATTTGTTTTGAGTGATGGCGATGACAGTTTGGGACATTAGCCCTCCATTTATTGTTTACTCGCTGAGCCCTGGTACCTAAACACTAAATTACTAGTGTTGAAATTACAGAGAAAACATTCAGTGCAAAAGGTAACTTTCAAATTATAGTTTGTATTTCTAGGTGTTGAATATTATAAAGTTGTGTTATCTACATACAAAATCTGCCAATAAAGTAAGTTTGCATATGTTTATTGTTCTAGATTGTGTAATAACTTAGTTCAATGCCACCTGCAATGCTACGATTGTTCAGTTGTCATTACAGGAGTGTTTCCTTCCCAGGCGAGAAGATGGCTGTACAGAAACGGACTGACACCAGGTGGGTAAACGTCTTCCTGAAGAGAGTGAGGAGAACACACACACCACCCCCCCCTGTCCCCATTGTGACCCTCCTCTTCCAGGTCTCAGGGAACTGTTGGTGGGCCTGGCGGCAGCGGCACGGCCCCTCATGGCGTGCTGAGGAGCTGTTCCGGCTGGTGAGGGCAGCCCAGCAACCGACCAATGACCCCTGAATGTGAAGTTCGGGTGCGGGGAGGGGGGTGTATGTACGGGCAGAACAGGTGGGCTGACTGTAGACCTGACAAGTAGACCAGACAGCGTTCAGGATGCAGAATGAGGGCAGGCAAGTATGGGAACAACGCTTGAGACTCCAGAGTGTTTACTTTTGAAGGCAGATAGGACCGTTACAGACTAAATACACTCAGAGGAGCAAACAGCCTAGAGCTTATTTCTGTAGTTAAAATGGTTTAAAGCTCCTGAGACAAAATAATGGCTGCTTTAAAACACTTTGGTCATCATGTAGACTTGACAGTGGTCATAAAGACAAGAGGCCATCTTTTACTTCCTTCTGTTCACCACATGACCAAAAGAGCGGGAAACCACAGCTAAATAGATTTGATTCCATTATTTCGATGAATTCCATAATGTGGATTCCTTCAAACTATTGAGGGATTCAGCCCAACAAAGAGGTGTGTGGCGAGGTTTCTCCCTGTAGGGGTATCGGTTCAGGCCTTCCACACATCGCATATTCAGGCTGAACAACATCGCTAAGGCCCTGGCCTTCCTCGACGACCGACACGTGAGTACCTTCAATGGCAATGTGTTTTTGTATCCCATGAAAAGCCCTTATTTCCATAAAATGTATTTTTATTAAAATAAGTATTTTAGTAGGCCTACTGTGATTTTTGTAGCCTTAAAACATAGCAGCACTATTTTGTTGTGGGTTGTTGTTTGTTGTCCACTCAGTGAGTCCTGACTAAAGTACATTACTCAAGTAAGAGACTCAAGTAAGAGACTCAAGTAAGAGACCCAAGTAGGAGACTCAAGTAAGAGACTCAAGTAAGGGTCTCAAGTAGGTGCACGAGGTGCTGAGGTGCGTGCGGGGCTGAGGTGCGTGCGGGGCTGAGGTGCTGAGGTGCGTGAGGTGAGGTGCTGAGGTGCGTGCGGGGCTGAGGTGCGTGAGGTGCGTGCGGGGCTGAGGTGCGTGCGGGGCTGAGGTGCTGAGGTGCGTGAGGTGAGGTGCTGAGGTGCGTGAGGTATGCGTGCGGCTGAGGCTGAGGTGGCGTGAGGTGAGGTGCTGAGGTGCGTGATGAGGTGCTGACGGTGCGTGCGGGCTGAGGTGCTGAGGTGCGTGCCGGGGCTGAGGTGCTGACGGTGCGTGCGGGGCTGAGGTGCGTGCGGGGCTGAGGTGCTGAGGTGCGTGCGGGGCTGAGGTGCTGAGGTGCGTGCGGTGAGGTGCTGAGGTGCGTGAGGTGAGGTGCTGAGGTGCGTGAGGTGAGGTGCTGAGGTGCGTGCGGGGCTGAGGTGCGTGAGGTGAGGTGCTGAGGTGCGTGAGGTGAGGTGCTGAGGTGTGTGCGGGGCTGAGGTGCGTGAGGTGCTGAGGTGCGTGCGGGGCTGAGGTGCTGAGGTGCGTGAGGTGAGGTGCTGAGGTGCCCGAGGCGTCAGGTGAAGCTCCTTGGCATCGAGGCCTCAGCGGTGGCTGACGGTGTTCCTCACGTGGTCCTGAACCTCCTCTGGGACATCATCTCCTTCCAGGTGAGGCCCTATGGAGTTAGAATCATCCCAATCCCCCCCCACACACACACAAAACGTGTTTTACTCACGCACAGTGATCCACACACACACAAAACATGTTTTACTCACGCACAATGATCCACACACACACAAAACATGTTTTACTCACGCACAATGATTCACACACACACTCAGAAACATATTTCACAAACTAGAGTACAAACTAAAATCTTTCAAGTACAAAAAAAATTCCTTCAAGTACAAAACAATTCTACAAGTACGGAACTTAAAGTTGCGCGTGGATCTGAATGCATTTGTGCGTGGATCAGCAAGGCGGAAAATTATGACTTTTGGCACTAATTTTTTTTTTTTTACTTTAAGGATTTTTTTTTGTACTTGAAGAAATATGTTTCTGAGTGTGTGTGTGAATCATTGTGTGTGAGTAAAACACGTTTTGTGTGTGTGGGGGGTTTTGGCATGATTCTAACTCCATAAGGGCCTGACTGACTGACTGACTCATGCACAGTGACATGAGAACGGTAGATCCTAGCTGCCCTCCTTCCTACCCCTACTCCTCCTTCCTCCAGATCCAGGGGAAGGAGGAGCGGAGGAGGAGGAGGAGGAGGAAGAGGAGGAGGAGGAGCAGGAGGAGGAGGAGGAGGAGCAGGAGGAGGAGGAGGGGCAGCGTGGGAACGACTGACCCACGTTGGGGGGGTGAAGGCAGAGTAGTGGGATGACCATGGAGGAGGCCTAACCCTTTTGTCCAAAGTCTGTGTCCCTAATTGTTCCTCATAGAACAACATTTAAAATGCTCTCCCTCAAAGTTTAAATTCTAACATTTTGGTATGCATTAATTATCAAACATATACAGTTGGCTGATTTTTTAAAAATGTTTTGCTTTACTGTCAGTATCATTTTATAGATGCACAACATGTATGTTCAACCTCAATTTGTTTTGGCGCACTTCACTCATTAAAAGGTATTTTTCTAACTACCATGTTTTTGCGTGTAGAAAACTACATCCCGTACTCCCAAGATCCAACCACAAGGTGGCAAAAATAACCGCGGCAAAGCTCTTAAACACAGAGAGGGGTGCCGTCTCACGTCGTTATCCTACACATCCTAGAACCATACAGAACATCTATACTTATTCGCTCCAGGTCTTTCTCCTAAGTCTTCTGTTCATCCTTCCTCTCTACTCACACACTTTAAACCATAAGTGATATATTAATACAGCATTAAGTATCATGTATTAATGCCATGCCTCTGCCATGGTTCTATAACGGGAGTCAGGCGTCCCGTCGACGGGCTGTGCGTCCTCCCGGGTCCACCGTTGGCCCGATCACAGCAGGTTGCGGCCGTTATGTAAGAGCAGAACTGGGAACACTCTGAGCAGGAGCGTCGCCTCAGGTCCAGACTCCATGTTGACCCTCCCACTGTGTTTGTTGTGGGCTACACCAGCCACGCACAGCGCACACAACCCCCATACAGACGGGAAGGTTCTGAGAAACTAGGGAGAGGGGGAGAGAAGAGCGGGAGGGGGGGAGGAGGACGAAGAGGGGAGGCGGAGAGATGAAGGAGGGGAGAGAGAGGGTAGGAGAGAGGAGGAGGGGAGAGGAGGGCAGAGAGGAGAGGAGGGGAGAGAGAGAGGGGGAGGAGAGAAGGAGGGGGAGAGGAGGGGAGAGAGATGGAGGGGAGAGAGAGGGGGAGGGGAGAGGAGGGGAGAGAGAATAGGAGGGGAGGAGAGGAGGGGGAGAGGCGGAGAGAGGGGGAGAGACACTGAGTGGAGGGGAGAGACAGAGAAACACCGAGCGAGACAGAAGGGGAGAGAGACAGAAGGGGGAGAGGAGGATAGACAGACAGACAGACAGACAGACAGACAGACAAAAGGGGCGACAGGCGGGGAGAGAGAGATAAGGGGAGACAGGAGCTGTGTTTGCTCAGAGCCCCCCCCAGGGGTTGTGACACGAGCCAGGAGGTCGATATTGTTTCGACACCGCCGCCGCCCCCACACACACTCACAGCATATCTCTGGGTTCCACTCAGCGTGAGTTTCTTTCTGAGTTGGAGGTTTAGTTTCCAGTGTTGACCCCTTCAGTGTGTCCCCGTACCTCGGCAGCTGGGCGCTGAGCCAGCGGCGCGTCCTGGTAGCTGGACGAGGCTCTTACCAATCAGCGGAGCTCCTTCACACCACTGCTTTGACCTCTGACCGCTCACCCGATGATTCCGTCACCAACCACACCTTACGCTGTTTGTCTCAGTCCAGGGGACGCATCCGTCTGAGCAGGCCGCCTCTACGAAGGGTGTCTTCGCTAGACCGCGAAGGCCGGACCGAAGGCCGAAGGAACGTTTTTAAACGAGACGGTCTGCCCTACGGAGCATCTCAAGCCGGTAACACCCTCGACCGTGCGCCATGGCGCTCCTGTCACCTAGCGACCCTGACAGCTGCGGTTCAGACCGGACGCTGGAGGAGGAATATGGAGACGTTTTATAGAACCAGAGATGTCCACTTTCACTTAGATGTCCACTTCTTACTTTTTTCTTATTTTTATTTTATTTTATTATATTT